>JXSR01S012116.1:35126-46469 GCA_000969725.1 Ophiothrix spiculata | reverse complement strand
CCCTGACAAACTTTGACGGACCATAACTTGACTTCTGGAAATCGTGTGAAGTTCATTAAGGTGTCATTTTAATCATTAAAGCATGGTCTTTGCAAGTAATTAAAAAGTGAAAATGACAAAAGCTGGCATTTACTGCTGGTTTGGGCTGGACGGTCACAATTAGACATATATTTGTTGTGGTCCAATTGCAGTTTGAATTTTCTTATTACTGCTTCAAATTAATGCTACTTCGAAGAACAAATGAAGCAAGAAGAGTATGAATAATACAATAATTATTAATATTCTATTTAAGTCATTACTTTTGATGATGAGAATAATCAAGTGGAAGTACAAGTGGAAATATTACGTTAAAAAGACAGGACATAAACTTGAAAATAACAACCTTTTATTGAATAATTAAAGCTCATACTGCTGAAGTGCATGAATAACAATGGCACTCTATCATGAACATAATGTGTTGAAAGAAAATGTCTAAAGCTCAAATATTATCCAACATTAAACATGTCTACCTCGATCCTACTTCTGCTGATAAGTGCTGAAAACGTATGTTGATTTATATCTTCATGGTTTCTACCGTAATGCGGTGATTCGTAATTAACACAGTTCTCATATAAATTATAGCTCCAGGCAGATATGATTGTAGGTACATACACCAACCAGGGGGTTCACCTTCTTGTTTTTTTTTTATACACGGTTTTTATAACTTGGTCCGGTCGGGTCAGCATTTCTTCAAACTTATTGATATTTTGATACTTAAATATTCGTACTTTCCTCATTATTCATGTAAAATGTCATGGCTGAAACATGTTCCGTTTCGGATAATTGTATAGGAAAAATTGTTTCTTATTAGAAAGTGTTATTATACTTCCATAAAATTATCTGCATAGAAAATTATCGAGGCAACTGTTAAATATTAAATTGCTCATAGGATCAAAATGGCTGGGCCGATTAAACAGAAAATTTGAAATTGAAACATCTTATGTGGTTATATTTCATATGATAGTGAAACATTTAATTTGAAAATCGGATCATGTACATTTAACATACAATTTTACTCTACACATTTGTTTTTGAAGATTTTTAAAACTGTAATATGTTATTATACATTAGCATGTACGTTTGTTGCTATCAACAATTATTATTGATGACAATTTGCTTTTTTCTTGATTATGTTTTTTTCCCATAATTTATTTTATTTCATATGTATTCTTTATATAATTTTTCTGCTTAAGGTTAATCTAATTTTGAACATGGCATGACATAAAATGAATGATATGTTATAATATACCAGTCAATGAATTGCTACTTATAATGAAAGTAAGGTATAATCACAGCAATGAACGTAGGGGAGATGCAAGAGAGTTGAGCCACCAGGGAAGTTGAACCACCCCGTTATCTGCAGAACTAGACACTCATTTGACTAGATCTTTCTACAATTAATGCATAATATCATTATCACTCCATATTTGTTTCAATGTAAACAATTTCATGCAGTATACCTTAAAAGTTATTTACAATTTTGTGTAAAAATATATATTTTTTAGATTTTGCAACTAGATGCCAAAACCCCAGGTGTTTACATCTCTGTTTTAAATTAGTTTTGAGCAAATTCTTTTCAGCTGGTTCAAAGAAAATAGTTTTAATTTGTTTTACCAAGAGATTGCATAGTTTGTGATTTGGTGCATATGAGAAGAGTTGAACGAGGGAGTTAACCATAGAAAATATATGTGTTATTTTCATAAACAATATTTTCGAACAGAATTATACCATAAACTTACTTAGAAATAACCACATTAATCATAATGATTATATTTAAAACCATTTTGGAAAAAGAAATACCAACACACAAAAATAAAAAAAATCCATGTGAATGATTACAATAACGTGTTTAATAATATGGTGTCTGAACTCTTTCTTATCATCGGCTCAACTCTCCTATACCCATGGAAGATGTAAGCCACTCTGCCACTTTGTGTACACCTTTCATGTGAATAGGCTGCAACAATTGGTATAACTGTCACATTATATATATTAAGCAGGTAAACAGGCAAAAGTTTTGCTTCAGACATTCTAGGGGATCCTACATTTCATCTCTGTAGAATGGTGCAAGAGTAACAATAAAAATGGCTCAACTCTCATGCATATCCCCTACATAATTTGAATAATATATTACAATCAACAAATATAAGGATAGTATTATAAGACAGAAAACATTTGCACCGCATCCCATACCTCGTCGAAATAAAAGGAACAGTAGTGGTATTTTAGAATGAAGTGAGCATGATTTATTGAAACAAAGTGTTCAAAGGCCAAACATACTTGGTATATTATATCAAGATAATCTATCTCAGTATAGTTATTACTGGTGTGCATGTATGATGAAAGCGCATGTCGATTTCTATCTACAAGTTTTCTACCATAATGCGTCGATCCGTAATTAACTCAGAATAGAGCCTCTAATAGAAATTACAGCCCAAGGCAGATGAGATTGAGGCAGCACACACCATCCTAGAAGCTCATCTCATCGATTTTTCATACATGGTTTGTAGTACTTATCATAAAATATTATCATACACATTGGTTTTACAGAAGAGGGGAAATTGTAAATGATGTGCACAGTGCTCTCATTTTTCATTCTTGATGAAGATTAGTTGTTTTCTTTATTGTTTTGCATTTTCATTAACATCAATATGTATTCCTTAATTTCATATGTGCATTTTAGGATAATGCCACTATGAATAGGAACAGAAGCGAGTAGGAAAGCAATGTTAAATTTATACACATTCTTCTTAATACACTGTTGTTTGAACCCTATACAAATGGGGACATTTTATATGGTAATGTCAAAATAGATGGCGCTATTCATAAAAATTAATTTTAAGATGTAGAAGTGATATTTTGTTATGTACAACCAAAATTAGATATGCAAATGACACATCTGACATCAAGAACATTTGCTCATCATTTGCAACCAAAATCTTCAAAAATTAAAAACATAATCGATAAACAAAGATAATCAATATTTGAAATATGTATAGCGCCCTCTTTTTTGGCACAAATCTGAATTCACTTAAAAACACAAAAAAATGGGCTTTAAACTATCTAAATTGCAACCAAATAGTATTTAACTTTGAGAATAGGTTAAAAACTTTATTTTGAAACACATCTCAGCTATTTGTACAACTTTTCCAACTGTTTGTGAAGTAAATTGTGAAATTTTGTTACAAAATGAATAAATGTCCACTTCAAACAACAGTGAATACATGTATATTGTTTATTATCATGAACAAAGGATAAAGGCCATTGAACGTCAGACATTCCATGATTTTGGATATCAAATCAGACAGGGCAAATTTAAGCAAATGTTAGAACAATATTATAAGTAAGAAACAAAATATATCATATCATGCCTCGTTGGATGAACAAAAACTGTTGTAACGTTCAAACATGAAATAAGCATAATATTTTCAAGGTGTTTTATATCAGAAATGCATATCTCAGTACAACAAGTACAGGTATGTGCATGCTATGAAAGAACATGTCGATATCTGTTTTCGTGTTTTCTACCATAATGCGTTGATCCGTAATTAACTGAGAATAGAGCCTCTCATAGACATTATAGCCCCAGGCAGGTATGATTGAAGGCAGCATACACCAACCTAGAAACTTCCCGTATTAATTTTCATGGTTTTGGTACTTAGCATAAAATATTACCGTACGCATTGGTTTTGAATTACTGCTAAATTGGAGATTGTTAAATAAGTTGTAATCTTTATTGAATTCAGTATTAAATAAATATGCATTGGTTAAAAAAAAAGGTAAGATAAAACAATAACGACATAATTACTATAATCTGTTAAAATCGGCATTTGTGTCTAAAATGTGGGCAAAAAAATCGAAATTGTTTAAAATATCGTATGTATATCCACTTTTCTTGCTATTTATTGCTAATAATATAAAAAAGTTCTAGTTTTACTTAAATATCATATTCTAATAAATATCTGTCACAACAAATGGCTAAAATACATTTTTGAAATCATGGAGTTACACCAACCCCCTGACAACTAAACTTTGAACGGACACTATAAACCGGAATTTTTATTGTCAGAAAAAATCGGTAGGGGCTCGTAGAACTATTGTTAAGCTCATTGTAAGAAAGATGTTGACGCATTAAGAAAATGCAAACTAGAAATATACCAAAACATGACGTAAAACCAAAATTCACCAATCATTGATAACGCATATATTTTAAATAATACATTCACAATACACTAACCATAATGAGAACAAATATTCTATTTCAAACAATATTATGTGAAGGAGCATAATGTATAGGTTCAATGTTTAGAAAAGATATTGTTTAACGCAAAGATACTTTAATAACACTCAAGTGCCCTTTTTGATCAGTATATATGTTAAAATGTATCATAGTAAAAAAAAAAATATGAAATGAAAACATTGTTTGATCTACCATGCAAATAATGAATGTAGAATATAAGGAAAAGACATTATTGTTTTACATCATGCTTCAGCCTACTTGGTTTTCAAAAATTTGATTTTCGCTGAAAGTTTAATATGTAGTGATCTTTAATAGGAAAGTTTTAATGTTGGATCTTTTGGATTGTCATAAAGAGATGCTTTAGTTACTCTGTACATTTTTTTATAGTTATAAAGGTTGTGCAGGCGTTAACATCAATTCATTCGAGAATAATGTGTTAGATATGTGTTCAACCGTCGTGCCTTTACTTAGCATGTATGCTTTTATTATTTTATCTCGTGCAATGTTTATATATTACCTGTACTTAATTTTTGTCTTGTCTATTTAACTTTTTAACCCAGTGTGTGTTGCCTAAAAAATTAGAAAATAAAGATATTTGGCTTTTATCACCACTGTCGTATTTCATGAGGTTTATGTTACAAGACAGCGCAAAATATGTATGTGATAAGATATATAACTTCTAACTTACTGAACGAAACCAAGATTTTTATTGGTCCCAAGCCGAAGCCATTACCATCGACAACCATTCAATGCTAAAATGTATCAACCTCACATGGCAGGGACTTTTCGTTGATGACCTTTGTGATAAATCTTGTCATATCTGCACATACCATTTTGTAAGTTGATTTTCTCATCATATATTGTATTTCTGCGAAAAAACAACAACAATGACAACAACAAAAACAACACATTTCACAGAAACATATATATACTCTGATTCATGGATCTATTTATGTACGGTCGTGTATTTCCTTCTTTTTTTTCTCTTAAATAAAGATATCGACAGCACGAACAAATAATTTCCGTTAAAACAGGTGAATTTAGCCTTGAGTAATAATCAGCTACGTGTAAATATAAAGTACATGTAATGTCACTAGGTAGGACTACATTGTTACTATGTAATTTTGTACACCATCTATATACAACATGTAACTCGTTGCAACCAGCAGCACGTCGACATATTGTACCCAATTGGTGAAATACGAGACCCATTATCGATGTGCTTATGCAAACAGAGACTCTCTGTCGGGACTATTTAGATGTCCTTTAATGCCCCTGTGTTTCACATTTGTGTTTAGATATGTACCTACAGGTTATCCATGCTGATATGATACGCTAGAAATATGAGAGGATTTTTTGATGGTGAATGAAACATATTAATCAGAATTAAATGATGCTTGTCTTGTTTACGAACCATTAACCTCATTTCTCAAGGAATGAGTTGACTTATATATTCAGATTTAATCAATGACAATGTGTCATTTACTTTACTGAATCGGAATTTCAAGGATAACTATGACACTTTAGAAGAATAGATATGATGTATTTGTCCTTGTAAATCTGTTGCGGTCAATTTATCCTTTTGTGCTAATACCAATACACCACCAATTCTAGTACACCATCTATATACAACATGTAACTTTACTGAATCGGAATTTCAAGGATAACTATGACACTTTAGAAGAATAGATAGGATGTATTTGTCCTTGTAAATCTGTTGCGGTCAATTTACCCTTTTGTGCTAATACCAGTACACCACCAATTCTAGTAAAAACAATTGCAATTTTGATTTTGTTTTTAATTCTTTACACGTCCTTATAATACGCTATGATACGGTAATCAACACGTTTTGTTTTAATACACTATTATTCAACAGCTCACAGCGTTGGAGTAACTGAATGTCTTACAAACAATACCAAATGCACATGCAATTCGCTTTTGCTAATATATTTTGTGGAAAAAATATGCATTTTGATAGATGACCTAATCGCGTTAAAATAAATCAAATCAATAATAGACTAAAGTTTCTCATCTTGATTGATTTTGTATTGATACGCTAAGCTGTAATGTAGCAAGTTTATTGGATTTCTATTACATATAGAGTATGAATTTGATAACGGGATATCATCATCACTCTATCTCGCGGACGAGCATGACAGGTCAAGTCAAATTGCTTCTAACTCTGTTTATCTAGCTGAAATACGGACAAAACGTTTAAGGCAAGGGTTATTTATTTAATCTTTTCTTTTGAATTTTCATTTTCAACCATCTGAACTTGAATCTGATGGCGGAGGGAAAGCATGGAAATGAAGCATAATATCACTTTTCTCAAAAATCAAGAATCCACTCCAATTGTTTAACGACGATCGCGGTGATACGTTCCTACCTGTAGATTTTGTTTATTTTTGTCAGTTAATAGATAAGAGTCGAAATTCAGCAATAAAACATAGGGTCACCGATCATCTAAGCGCGCTATGACGTCATATATGATGACGTCATTTTCCTTTTAACTGACGATAACTTGAAAACTCGAGCGTTAGGTTAATTAACGTAATTCACTTTTTTATCTGTTTGATGTTATAAAACCAAATTTCGACATTCCTGGCGATTAAAGTTTTTTTTTTTAGATTTTCACCCATATAAATTCATCTCTAGCTATCTTTTGAAAACAGTCGCTGACCCTATATTTTTTCTTGATTTGACATTCACTTGACATTGACCAGCAAAATATTAAAATATTCTACAGGTAGCAAATATTTGAAAAATCAGCATTTTGTGGTATAGGAAAACACGTAAAAAGTTTTATCACTGAAGGCCCGTTGGCTCGGGAGCACTCGTAGCTACTCGTTACTATTTCGCTCCATTTTCGGCGCTTACTGGGAAGACAAAGCGTAAAAAACTAGTGAGCGTTTTGCGTAATAGGCGCAACACTTACGCTTAGATATTACTCGCGCGTTTTGTCAAAATCTTCCCGCCACTGACCAACAACTGATTATGTAACATTGTCAACTGTTGGTTACCATTAACATATGATAGCATTTTTATCTGGTAAAACACACATTACAAATGTAAAAATAATGTCATTAGATGAGACATAGTTTAATTTTTAAGGAGTACTACTACGTATACCAGCAATTATCAGCATTATGTGGATGTTAGTATAATTAAATTAAGCTTATGCGTAGGCAATAGAGAAACCCTAGATTAAAAAAACTGACTTCATCTCCGGTAGTACACGAATTGCCATGTGTATTATAATAGTGCAATGTTTAGATGGTAGTGATTCTTTACAGCATGTTAAGCATGCATATACATTATTTTTCAAACAATTTATTAGAATACGCCCAAATAAAACATACCACTTTCCTAATTATGCATACAGTTATGTGCATATCACGCTTGTGGTCCAACCATTTAAATCACTGCACACTGAATGTTGAAATGAAAAACCTATCATAACACATCCTTGTGAAAACACATTTCAATGTCTGAATACCATCACAACAATTTCATAGAATGTATAATTCCATTTAAACTACCACTCACAGTTCTCGCATGTGCACAATACAAGCAATTATCTTCATATGTGCACGTTTTAGTAGCTGGTTTGAGAACATTAATGAATAGGTTCTGTTTAGTGATTAGTATTATAAGCCTTTGCGCAGTAAATTGAGAAACACCCTAGACTCCATTTGCTAGGGATTGCACTGTAAGGCATAACCAAACTAATCCACATCTTATTATGCATTCTGTTATTAAAGCTACCATTAAAATGAAGAATATGGTTAGATGGAAATTATGAATTATTCATTGCATCATTTCGGTAGGTATAGCACGCCCAATAGTCAATCACTTTTCTAATTACTGAGGCAAAATATACCTAGCATGGCGCTTAATAATACTACATGTATTCATATCTGTGTTCATTGAATATTGAAATGAAAAAGAGTGCACCGGCACATTGACCTTGTCAAAACACATATTACGATATCAAATACCATCACTACAAAATATACGGGTATAAGTGTAATCACAATTAAACAAGCCCTAATATTATATATACATAAGCAATTAACATCCTAATGTCAAATCGTACTTTATTAATGTACCAAACATAATTGGTTTATTAATGAATTTATTGAAACAAATTGTCTAAAGGTCAAATATACAAGATATCTTATATCTGAAAATGTCAATCTCAGCTCATCTCATCTAATGCTGGTATGTACAAGTGATGAAAATGTATGTTAATTTTCATCGTAATGTGTTCTATTGAATTTCAGTGATCCATAATCAACACAGAATAGTGCCTCTTATAGTCATTACACCCCCAGGCCGATGTAGGCTGCTTATACCAACCTTACAACTCGCCTCATTGATTTTTTAAATACAATCTGAAGTACGTAGCATAAAATATCACTATAAACGTTAAGAATTAGACATGGATTCGTTGTGGTCCAATTGCAGTTTTAATTTTCTTATTACTGCTTCAAATTAATGCTACTTCGAAAAACAAATGAAGAAAGATGAGTATGAATAATACAATAACTACTAATATTCTATTTAAGTCATTACTACTGATTATGAGAATAATCAAGTAGTAGTACAAGTGGAAATATTACGTTAAAAAGACAGGACATAAACTTGAAAATAACAACCTTTTATTGAATAATTAAAGCTCATACTGCTGAAGTGCATGAATATCAATGACACTTAATCATGAACATAATTTTTTGAAAGAAAGTGTCTAAAGCTCAAATATTATCCAACATTAAACATGTCTACCTTGGTCCTACTTCTGCTGATAAGTGCTGAAAACGTATGTTGATTTATATCTTCATGGTTTCAACCGTAATGCGGTGATTCGTGATTAACACAGTTCTCATAGAAATTATAGCTCCAGGCAGATATGAATGTAGTTACATACATCAACCACGGGGTTCATCTTATTGATTTTTTCATACCCTGTTTTATAACTTGGTCCGGTCGGGTCAGCATTTTCTTCAAACTTACTGATATTTTGGTACCAAAATATTTTTTATACTTTCCTCATTATGTATGTGAAATTTCGTGGCTGAATCATGTTCCGTTTCGGAAAATTATATGGATGAAATTGTATTTTATTAAAAAGTATTATTTTACTTACCATAAATTTATCTGCATAGGAAAGTATAGGCAACTGTAAAATACTAAATTGCTCATAAAATCAAAATGGCTTGGCCGAAATTTAAAATTGAAACATCTTAAGTAATTATATTTCATATGATAGTGAAAGATATAATTTGACAAATCGGAATTTGTTTTTGAAGATTTTTAAAACTGTAATATGTTATTATACATTAGCATGGACGTTTGTTGCTATCAACAATTATTATTGATGACAATTTGTTGTTTTCTTGATTATGTTTTTTTCCCATAATTTATTTTATTTCATGTATTCTTAATTTCATTTTTCTGCTTTAGGTTAATATAATTTTGAACATGACATGACATAAAATGAATGATATGTTATAATATACTAGTCAAAGAATTGCTACTTATAATGAAAGTAAGGTATAGTCACAGCAATGAACGTAGGGGAGATGCAAGAGAGTTGAGCCACCAGGGAAGTTGAACCACCCCGTTATCTGCAGAACTAGACACTCATTTGACTAGTTCTTTCTACAATTAATGCATAATATCATTATCACTCCATATTTGTTTCAATGTAAACAATTTCATGCAGTATACCTTAAAAGTCATTTACAATTTTTTGTAAAAATATATATTTTTTAGATTTTGCAACTAGATGCAAAAAGCCCAGGTGTTTACATCTCTGTTTTAAATTTGTTTTGAGCTGGTTCAAAGAAAATAGTTTTAATTTGTTTTACCAAGAGATTGCATAGTTTGTGATTTGGTGCATATGAGGAGAGTTGAGCGAGGGAGTTAACCATATGAAATATATGTATTATTTTCACAAACAATTTTTTGAACAGAATTATACCATAAACTTACTTAGAAATAACCAAATAAACCACAATGACTATATTTAACACCATTTTGAAAAAAAAATACCAAAACACAAAAATAACAAATATTATTTTTACCACGTGTTTAATATATGTTGGCTGAACTCTGTTTCATCATCGGCTCAACTCTGCTATACACATGGGATATGTAAGCCACTCTGCCATTTTGGCAAAAATGACCACCAAATCAAACATTTGCTATAAAGTTCTAAATGACCGATTTTCACCGGGTTTTTTGCTAATAAAGAAGGGAAATGATAATTCTAACATGTCCTGAAAGTTTCATATATTTTTCAAAATTGCGACTTAAAATTTTCCAGGGCATCACCAACCCCCCCCCCCACCCTACACCCCAACTTTGACGGCCTACCCTAACCCCACCTTAGGTGGTACCCCCTAGTTTGACCCTAAAATGACCGCAAAGGATGTAAAAGAGATTGCCCGAATGCCTTGGGTCGGTTGCTTTTGCGTTTTTATGCAGCGGGGAAAAAACCTTAGGGGGGATGTTGCAACACCCCCCCCCCCCCTGGGAAGACGAGGGTTAAGTAGGTAAACCGGCAAAAGTTTTGCTTCAGACATTTAGGGGATCCTACATTTCATCTCTGTAGAATGGTGCAAAAGTAAAAAACGGGCTCAACTCTTATGCATCTCCTCTACATAATTCATACAATTTGAATAATATATTACAATTATACATGGCAAATTACAACAAATATTAGGATAGTATTATAAGAGAGAAAACATTTGCACCGCATCTCATACCTGGTCGAAATAATAGGAACAGTAGTGGTATTTTAGAATGAAGTGAGCATGATTTATTGAAACAGAGTGTTCAAACGCCAAACATACTAGGTATCTCATATCAAGAAAATCTATCTCAGTACAGTTATTACTGGTGTGCATGTATGATGAAAGCGTATGTCGATTTCTATCTACAAGTTTTCTACCATAATGCGTCGAACCGTAATTAACTCAGAATAGAGCCTCTAATAGAAATTACAGCCCAAGGCAGATGAGATTGAGGCAGCACACACCATCCTAGAAGCTCATCTCATC
>JXSR01S012116.1:20218-32421 GCA_000969725.1 Ophiothrix spiculata | reverse complement strand
TAAAATGTATCAACCTCACATGGCAGGGACTTTTCGTTGATGACCTTTCTGATAAATCTTGTCATATCTGCACATACCATTTTCTAAGTTGATTTTCTCATCATATATTGTATTTCTGCGAAAAAACAACAACAATGACAACAACAAAAATAACACGTTTGTGATTCAACCATACAAATCACTGCACACTGAATGTTGAAATGAAAAACCTGTCATAAATATTATCATACACATTGGTTTTACAGAAGAGGGGAAATTGGAAATGATGTGCACAGTGCACTCAATTTTCATTCTGGATTTCTTTATTATTTTGATATTTCATTCACAATCAGTATGTGTTCTATATATTCATATGTGTATTTTAGGATAATGCCACTATGAAGAGGTACAGAAGCGAGTAGGAGAGCAATGTTAAATTTATACACATTCTTCATTATGTACTGCTTATTATCATGAACAAAGGATAAAGGCCATTAAACGTTATACATGTACATTCCATGATTTTGGATATTAAAACAGACAGGGCAAATGTAAACAACTGTTAGAACAATATTATAAGGACGAAAAATGTATTTCATTACATGCCTCGTTGGTTGAACATTCAAACATGAAATAAGCATAATATTTTTTTAAGGTGTCTTATGTCAGAACTGCATATCTCAGTACAACAAGTAAAGGTATGTACATGCTATGAAAGAGCATGTCGATACCTATCTTCGTGTTTTCTACCATAATGCGTTGATCCGTAATTAACTCAGAATAGAGCCTCTCATAGACATTATAGCCCCAGGCAGGTATGATTGAAGGCAGCATACACCAACCTAGAAACTTCCCGTATTGATTTTCATGGTTTTGGTACTTAGCATAAAATATTACCGTACACATTGGTTTTGAAATACTGCTAAATTGGAGATGGTTAAATAAGTAATACTCTTTATTGAATTTAGTATTAAATAAATATGCATCAGTTTAAATAAGAAAGGTGAGTTAAAAAACACCTTCTATTAAAACAACGACGTCATAATTACCATAATATGTTAAAATAGGCATTTGTGTTTAAAAAATAGGCCAAAAATCAAAATTGTTTAAAATATCTTAGGAATATCCACTTTTCTTGCTATTTTTTGCTAATAATGTAGAAAATCACTAGTTTTAGTTAAATATCATATTTTAATAAATATCTGTCACAAAAAAATGTTGAAAATACATTTTTGAAATCATGAAGTTACACCGACCCCCTGACCACCGAACTTTAAGCGGACACTGTAAACCCCCTTGAAGTTGGTAGGGTCGACTTTGTTTTTGATAAATAAGCACAAAGTGAGTCATTTAAATGTGCGTCTAAGGAATTTTTAGAGTCAGAAAAAAAAAAATTGGTAGGGGCTCGTAGATCTGTTAGGCTCATTGTAAGAAAGATATTGACGCATTAAGTTAACGCAAACTAGAAAATATACCAAAAACATGACACATAACCAAAATTCACCAATCATTAATAACGCATATATTTTGAATAATACATTCACAATATACAGACCATAATGAGAACAAATATTCTATTTCAAACAATATTATGTGAAGCAGCATAATGTATAGGTTCAATGTTTAGACAAGGTATTGTTTAACGCAAAAATACTGTAATAACACTCAAGTGCTCTTTTTAAACAGTATATATGTTAAAATGTATCGTATTAAAAACAGAATATGAAATGAAAACATTGTTTGATCTACCATGCAAAAAATGAATGTAGAGTATGAGAAAAAAAAATTTTTGTTTTACATCATGCTTCAGCCTACTTGGTTTTCAAAAATCCTATTTTCGCTAAAATTTGAATCTGTAGTGATCGTTGATATGAAATTAGATACATTATCTGTGTTTTGAAATGTAAAAATATATATATATATATAATAAGTTAAAGACGTGTCAAGTATAATGACCACAGAAATATACATTGTATACTGGTACTATAAAGATTATTCATTTTGTAAAAGTAAAATGTATTAAAAATTAAGTGCATGCAGTAGGTAAAATCCGACAGTAAAACTAAAATACATGGTATATAGCTAAGTTTTAATGTTTGATCTTTTGGATTATCATTAAGAGATGCTTTAGTTATTCTGTCAATTATTTTTATGTTAAAAAAAGGTTGTGCAGGCGTCAGCATCAATTCATTCGAGAATAATGTGTTAGATATGTGTTGAACCGTCGTGTATGCTTTTATTCTTTTATCTAATGCAATATTTAGATATTACCTGTACTTTATTAGTTTTATCATGTCTATTTAACTTATTTATCCCAGTGTGTGAAGCCTAAAAATAAAGACATTAGGCTTTTATCACCACTGTCGTGTTTCATGTGGTTTATGTTAAAAGACAGCGCAAAATAGGTCTGTGATAAGATATGTAACTTCTAAATTACTAAACGAAACAAAGATATGTTTTAAAATAGTGTGAATTAGTGGTCCCAAGCTGAAGCCATTACCTCTAAAAACCATTCAATGCTGAAATACATCAACCTCACATGGCAGGGAATTTTCGTTGAAGACCTTTGTGATAAATCTTGTCATATCTGCACATACCATTTTGCAAGTTGCTTTTATCATTATATATTGTATTTCTGCGAAAAACAACAACAAAAATGACAGTAACGAAAACAAATTTCACAGAAACATATATATACTCTGATTCATGGATCTATTTATGTACGGTCGTGTATTTCCTTCATATTTTTCTCTTAAATAAAGATATCGACAGTACGGACAAACAATTTCCGTTAAAACAGGTGAATTTAGCCTCGAGTAGTCATCAGCTACGTGTAAATATAAAGTACATGTAATGTCAGTAGGTAGGACTACATTGTTACTATGTAATTTTGTACACCATCTATATACAACATGTTTTTTAGTCAAACTCGTTGCAACCAGCAGCACGTCGCCATATTGTACCCGATTGGTGAAATATGAGACCCATTATCGATGTGCTTATGCAAACAGAGACGCTCTGTCGGGACTATTTAGATGTCCTTAGATGTCCCTGTGTTTCACATTTGTGTTTATATATGAACCTACAGGTTATCAATGCTGATGTGATACGCTAGAAATATCAGAATTAAATGATGCTTGCCTTGTTTACGAACCATTAACCTCATGTCTCTAGGGATGAGTTGACTTATATTCAGATTTAATCAATGGTGATTTGTCATTTACTTTACTGAATCGGAATTTCAAGGATAACTATGATACTTTAGGAGAATAGATAGGATGTATTTGTTCTTGTTAATATGTTGCGGTCAATTTACCCTTTTGTGCTAATACCAATACACCACCAATTCTAGTAAAAACAATTTCAATTTTGATTTTGTTTTTAATTCTTTACACGTCCTTACAATACGCTATGATATGGCAATCAACACATTTTGTTTTAATACACAATTATTCAAAAAGCTCACAGCGTTGAAGTAACTCAATTTATCTTACAAACAATACCAAATGCACAAGCATTTCGCTTTGCTAATATATTTTGCGGGAAAAATAAGCATTTTGATAGATGACTTAATCGCATTAAAATAAATCAAATCTATAATATATAAACTAAAGTTTCTCATCTTGATTGATTTTGTATTGATACGCTAAGCTGTAATGCATCGAGTTTATTGGATTTCTATTACATATAGAGTATGAATTTGATTACGGGCTATCACCATCACTCTATCTCGCGGACGAGCATGACAGGTCAAGTCAAAGTGCTTCTAACTCTGTTTATCTAGCTGAAATACGAACAAAACGTTTAAGGCAAGGGTTATTGATTTAATTTGTTTTGGCTTTTCTTTTGAGTTTCATTTTCAACCATCTGAACTTTAATCTGGTGGTGGAGGGAAAGCATGGAAATGAGGCATAATATCACTTTACTCAAAATTCAAGAATCTACTCTAATTGTTTAAGGATGATCGCGGTGATAAGTTCCTACCTGTAGATTGTGTTTATTTCTTTTCAGTTAATAGATAAGAGTCTAAACAAAATTAAGCAGTAAAAAATAGGGGTCACCAATCATCTAAGCGCGCTATGACGTCATATATGATGACGTCATTTTCCTTTTAATTTCACGATAACTTGAAAACTCGAGCATTAGGATAATTAACGTAATTAACTTTTTTTTTATCTGTTTGATGTTATAAAACCAAATTTCGACATTCCCGGCGATGAAAATTGTTTTTTTAGATTTTCACCCATGCAAATTCATCTCTAGCTATCTTTTGAAAACAGCCGGTGACCCTATATTTTTTCTTGATTTTACCAGTCCGGGCAACGAACCTAATCAGGTTCGGTTGAACCAGATTTGGAACAAAAATTCCCACAATGCATTGCACTTATACATTTAGATTCAAATTTTAAACCTAATTTTAACTATTATAGATACTATTTTTGCTATTTTATCAACATATACTTGTTCTTAGTGAACAATGTTATATTTTTGGTTGACATTTTTTTTAAATAATTTGAATATTTAATTGATTACGTAATCAAATTAATTATATTGTCTTAATTAACACATAACCTCACGGCAGATATTTAAAAACTCACACCAGATTTTTAGGCAATATCTCAAAGGTTAAGAAAACGGCAAGAAAAGTTTATCCAAACCTCAAATAAACTCACCCGGGAACAAAAACCCGCAAAACACCTAATCAGGTTCGCGAACCAAATTAGGTTCGTTGCCCGGACTGTTTACATTCACTTGACATTCACAATTGACCAGCAAAATATTAAAGGGGCAATTCATGATCCAATTTTCAACCTCACGGTCACCTCGATCAAGAAACCTCATCTGGTATATGCTATGATCCCTAAACCATTCTGTTATATGTGCTTGCATTGTTCAGAAAAGTGAGAAAATATGTCATGTTCTAACTGTTGTCGGGGCCCCGACAGTAATTACAACACAGTAGCCTATGTGGATTTTCAAAATGCTGGCGATATAGTCATGACTAGAGCCAAACGAGATTTTGCCTTTGCATAAAAAGTAACCACCCGCTTCATAACTCATCGTATAAAATTTTGAAGCACAAAAAAAAAATTGTTTATTGTGACGATTTATACATGCATTTATAGTTTACCACATGATAGCTTCACATATATAGATGTTACTTTCGATATCATTTGATATCTGTATGAAAGAATACAGATCTTATGATGCAAAAGTGACTGTCAAAAATTGACATCCTCAATTTTCATTTTAAAAATTCTATTCTCTACATGAATTTTCTTGATACTGAAATACTCATTCGAAAAATCTCAGAAAAATAAGTATAATATAGTAGGGGAAGCATATTAGGGTATATGCATACCTAATCAACAGAACCATATTTTTTAAATGTCAGAAAAAGTCAGCATTACGTTTTATTATGAAAGAAAATGTCAACATATTCGTAATCAGCTTTAATCAAGAAAGAGAAAACAGTAAATATAGTGTGATATTTAAAAAAAAAATGACTTGATTATGGATCTATCATTTAAATAGTAAATGTGCATTTTATCTACAATATATAAAGAATAATTAATGTTTAATTTCCATGGAGTACTTTTGTTTTCAGGTTTACGGATACATTATAACGAGATAAGTTATAAAAAAGATAGTAAATTAAGAAAATAAGAAGGACTTTTCATTTCAAAAGTCAATTGTTTCAACAACTAAAATCTAAATGGTAAGAAAGAAAGAAAGCAGTTATGTACTGGATGATGTTTAGATGTTGTTTTTCTTAAGGAGTAATTTGTGCAAAACACACTTGTATACATGTCATATTTAAAAATATGTTTTTGAACTAGTGTACCGTAATTTTGTTTAACTTGATATTCAAGCATTAATTTCAAACAACTTTAAAAAATAAATATTTGAAAAATACCGTATATACTCGTCCAATTCAAATATGGACCAAACCACTTTTAATTAATGAATACACCAGTACAAGAAGAGACCAACTCAGCCATTTGGTCAAACTTAGTTATGTCTACCAAATCATTCTTACCAAAGCAGGCTTCCTGTGCTTTAAAAGAATGACCCAACTCTGCATTGTAACTGGACTTATATGTTAGTAAAAATAAAAGAAGAATGAAAGAAGAATGAAAAACCTGTCATAACACAGCCTTTTGAAAACACATTTCAATGTCTGAATACAAACACAGCAATTTCATAGAATGTATAATTCCATTTAACCTACCACTCACAGTTCTCGCATGTGCACTATACAAGCAATTATCTTCATATGTGCACGTTTTATAAGCTGGTTTAAGAACATTAATGAATAGGTTATGTTTAGTGATTAGTAACATTATTATAAGCCTTTGCATAGTAAATTGAGAAACAACCCTAGACTCCAATTGCTAGGAATTGCACTGTAAGGCACAACCAAACTAATTCACATCTTATTATGCATTCTGTTAGTAAAGCTACCATTAAAATGAAGAATATGCTTAGATTGAAATTATGAATTATTCATTGCATCATATCTGTAGGTATAGCACGCCCAATAGTCAATCACTTTTCTAATTATTGAGGAAAAATACACTTAGCATGGTGCTTAATAATATTACATTTATTCATATCTGTGTTCATTGAATATTGAAATGAAAACAAGTGCACCGACACATTGACCTTGTCAAAACACATATCACGATATAAAATGCCATCACTACAAAACATATGGGTATAAGTGTAGTCTCAATTAATCAATCTCTAATATTATGTATATATAAGCAATTAACATCCTAATGTCAAGTTGTACTTTATTAATGTACTAAACATAATTGGTTTATTAATGAATTTATTGAAACAAATTGTCTAAAGGTCAAATGTACAAAATATCTTATATCAGAAAATGTCAATCTCATCTCATCTCATCTAATGCTTGTATGTACATGAGATGAAAGTGTATGTCAATTTTCATCATAATGTGTTCTATTGAATTTCAGTGATCCGTAATTAACATAGAATAGTGCCTCTTATAGTCATTACACCCCCAGGCAGATGTAGGCTGCTTATACCAACCTTACAACTCGCCTCATTGATTTTTTAAACACAACCTGAAGTACGTTGCATAAAATATCACTATACACATTGCAAATTAGACATGGATTCGATGTGGTCCAATTGCAGTTTTAATTTCATATTACTGCTTCAAATTAATGCTACTTCGAAAAACAAATGAAGTAAGAAGGGTATGAATAATACAATAATTGTTAATATTCTATTTAAGTCATTATTACTGATGATGAGAATAATCAAGTGGAAGTACAAGTGGAAATATTACGTTAAAAAGACAGGACATAAACTTGAAAATAACAACCTTTTATTGAATAATTAAAGCTCATACTGCTGAAGTGCATGAATAACAATAGCACTCTATCATTAACATAATTTGTTGACAGAAAGTGTCTAAAGCTCAAATTTTATCCAACAATAAGCATGTCTACCTCTGCCCTTCTGCTGATATGTGCTGAAAACGTATGTTGATTTATATCTTCATGGTTTCTTCCGTAATGCGGTGATTCGCAATTAACACAGTTTTTATGTAACTTATAGCTCCAGGCAGATATGATTGTAGGTGCATACACCAACCAGGAAGTTCACCTTATTGATTTTTTCAAACACGATTTGTATAACTTAGTCCGGTTGGGTCAGCATTTTCTTCAAAGTTACTGATATTTTTATACTAAAATATTTTTAATACTTTCCTCATTATTCATGTGAAATTTCATGGCTGAAACATGTTCCGTTTCGGGTAATAAATATAGGGGAAATTGTGTCTTATTAATAAGCGTTATTATACTTACAAATAAAATTATCTGCATAGAAAAGTATAGGCATATTTCTGCTTAAGGTTTAAGAATGTCATTTTGAGTTTGACATAAAATGAATCATATGTTTTTATATACTAGTCAATGAATTGCTATATACTTATAATGAAAATAAAGGTAATGATCACTGAGCGTAGGGGAGATGCAGGAGAGTTGAGCCACCAGGGGAGTTGAACTACCCGTTATCTCCAGAACTAGACACTCATCTAATTAGTTCTTTCTTCAATTAATGCATGATATCATTATCACTCCATATTTGTTTCAATGTAAGTAATAAATATACAATTTCATGAGCTATACCTTTAAAAGTTATTTACGATTTTTTTTATAAAAATATAAATGATCTTGAGTTTGCAACTAGATGCCAAAAGCCCAGTTGTTTAAATCTCTGTTGTTAAATGTGTTTGTGAATAAATTCCTTTCAGCTGGTTCAAAGAAAAGAGTTTTAGTTTGTTTTACCAAGAGATTACATATTTTGTGATTTGGTGCATATCAGGAGAGTTGAGCGAGGGAGTTGACCATAGGAAATCTATTTGTTATTTTCACAAACAATATTTTCGAACAAAATTATACCATAAATTTAACCACATTAACCTCAATGATTATATTCAACACCATTTTGGGAAAAGAAATACCAAAACACAGAAATAAAAAATCCAACATTGGTTTTTTTTACTACGTGTTTAATAATATGGTTTCTGGACACTTTTTCATCATCGGCTCAATTCTCTTATACCCATGGGAGATGTAAGCCACTCTGCCATTTTTTCTACACCTTTCCCGTGAATAGGCTGCAACAATTGGTATAACTGTCACATTATATATATTAAGTAGGTAAACCGCCAAAGGTTTAGACATTTAGAATGGTGCAAAAGTAAAAAACTGGCTCAACTTATATGCATCTCCCCTACATGATTCATACAATTTGGATAATATATTACAATTATACAAGGCAAATTAGAACACATATTAGGATAGTATTATAAGAGAGAAAATATTTGCACCGCATCCATTATCTTGTCGAAATAATAGGAACAGTAGTGGTATTTTAGAATGAAGTGAGCATGATTTATTGAAACAAAGTGTACAAAGGCCAAACATACTAGGTACCTTATTTTTATATCATGATAACCTATCTCAGTACAGTTATTACTGGTGTGCATGTATGATGAAAGCGTATGTCGATATCTATCCTCAAGTTTTCTACCATAATGCGTCGATCCGTAATTAACTCAGAATAGAGCCTCTAATAGAAATTACAGCCCAAGGCAGATGAGATTGAGGCAGCACACACCATCCTAGAAGCTCATCTCATTGATTGTTCATACATGGTTTGTAGTACTTAGCATAAAATATTATCATACACATTGGTTTTACAGAAGAGGGGAAAAATATAAATGATGTGCACAGTGCTCTCAATTATCATTCTTGATGAAGATTCGTTGTTTTTTTCCCATTATTTTGTAAAATCAACGATCAATATGTGTTCTTTAGTTTCACATGTATATTATTGGATATGCCACTCTGAATGGGTACATAAGCGAAGAGGAAAGCAATGTTAATTGTATACACATTATTCTTGATGTATCATGAACGAAGGATAAAGGCCATTGAACGTACATAAATCATACATTCCATGATTTTGGATATTAAATCAGACATGTTGAATGGATTAATGTTAGAACAATATTATAGGGAAGAAAAATGAAATGAAATGAAACTGTTGTGACATTCGAATATGAAATTAGCATAATATTTTGTTAAAAGCTCAAAAATACAAGGTGTCTTATATCAGAAATTCATATCCCAGCACAACAAGTACAGGTATGTGCATGGTATGAAAGAGCATGTCGATATCTGTCTTCGTATTTTCTACCATAATGCGTTGATCCGTAATTAACTCAGAATAGAGCCTTTCATAGACATTATAGCCCCAGGCAGGTTTGATTAAAGGCAGCATACACCAACATAGAAACTTCCCGTATTGATTTTCATGGTTTTGGTACTTAGCATAAAATATTACCGTACACATTGGTTTTGAATTACTGCTAAATTGGAGATGGTTAAATACGTTGTACTCTTTATTGAACTTGGCATTAAAAAAATATGCATCGGTTTAAAAAAAAAAGGGAGATAAAATTGTCTCCTATTAAAACAATGACGTCATAATTACCAAAATCTGTTAAAATCGGCATTCGTGTCTTAAATATAGGCACAAAATCAACGTTGTTTTAAATATCGTAGGATTATCCATTTTTCTTGCTATATTTTTACTAATAATGTAAAAATCACTGGTTTTACTTAAATATCAGTTAATATCTGTCACAAGAAATATCTAAAATACATTTTTGAAGTAATTGAGTTACACCGACTCCTGACCACCGAACTTTAAGCGGACACTGTGAACCCCCTTGAAGTTGGTAAGGTCGAAATTGTTTTCAAAACATAAGCGCAAAGTGGGTCATTTTAAATCTGCATCAAAGGAGTTTTTTAGAGTCAGAAAAAAAAAAGTAGGGACTCGTATAACTATTGTTAAGCTCATTGTAAGACAGATATTGACGCATTAAGAAAATGCAAAAAAGAAAATATACCAAAAACATGGCGTAAAACTAAAATTCAACAATCATTAATAACACATATATTTCAAATAATACATTCACAATATGTGTACCGCCGCGGCAAAAGGGTCCAGTTGTCGACTCCTACATGTTGCTCATTGTAGCATATCTAATGTATACAAATACCATACATTAGATATGCTACAAGGAGCAACATGTACGAGCCGACAACTGGACCCTTTTGCCGCGGCGGTACACATATACAGACCATAATGAGGACAAATATTCTATTTCAAACAATATTATGTGAAGGAGCATAATGTATAGGTTCAATGTTTAGACTAGATATTGTTTAATGCAAAAATACTGTAATAACACTCAAGTGCTCTTTTAAAACAGTATATATGTTAAAATGTATCATATTATAACAAGAATATGAAATTAAAACATTGTTTGATCTACCATGTAAATAATGAATGTAGAATATAGGGAAACAACATTATTGTTTTACATCATGCTTCAGCCTATTTTCGCTGAAATTTAAATCTGTAGTGATCTTTTATAGGACATTACATACATTTGCTATGTTTTGAAATGTAAAAAACTATATTATAAAATAAGTTAAAGACGTGTCAAGTATAATAACGATCGCAGACATATATACTGGTACTATAAGAAAAATAATTCATTTTGTAAAAGTAAAATGTCTTTAAAAAATGATGTGCATGTAGTAGATCCAAAAGTAAAACTTAGCTACATGTAATATAGCTAAGTTTTTATGTTGGATCTTTTGGATTATCATTAAGAGATGCTTTAGTTATTCTGTCAATTATTTTTATGTTAAAATGGGTTGTGCAGACTTAAACATCAATTCATTAGAGAATAATGTGTGTGTGTTGAACCGTCGGGCCTTTATTCCGCGTGTTTGTTTTTATTATTTTATCTTGTGCAATATTTATATATAACGTGTACCGATTTGTTCATCCAACTTGCTTCAAATAACAAAATATGAAATGAATCTGGTCAACTGGACTTACTTTTTTGATAGCTTTAGTATCACTCCTCATCTAAGGAGCATCATCAGGCCGTGTGATCTTCTGTCGGCCTAACGATCCGTGACGGTGTAGAATACTCACGTGAGAGACGTAAAGGAATTTTCTTAACGCTGGGTCGTATATGTTGCGAAGATTATGTCTAAGGCCCCCTCCTCTGTTAAGTGAAGGTTCCTCCCTACGGAAATAGATGGCTTCTTTGACTCCTCTCTCAAACCACTTTTACTCTTTGTCTAAAATTACAATGTCCTCATTCTCAAAGGTGTGTTTTGACTCTTTGAGATGCGAGTAAATAGCGGAATCGTTAGATCCCGTTGAACTAGGCCTCCTGTGTTGGTACATCCACTTGTGCATAGTTTTTTTAGTTTCACTTATGTAAGTTTCCTCACATTCACTGTCTCCACTATTCTTCACCGTCACTGATCGATAAGCCCACAGAAGATCACACGGCCTGATGATGCTCCTTGAATGAGGAGTGATACTGTAGCTATCAAAAACGTAAGTCCAGTTGACCAGATTCATTTCATATTTTGCTACTTGTCTATTTAACTTGTATTTAACCCAGTGTGTGAAGCCTAAAAAATATTACCACTGTCGTATTTCATGAGTTTTATGTTACAAGACAGTGCAAAATAGGTCTGTTATAAGATATGGAATTTCTAAATTACTAAACGAAACCAAGATATGTTTTAAAATAACGTGAATAGTTTTTATTGGTCCCAATTCGAAGCATGTTAATTTTGCAA
>JXSR01S012114.1:195196-205831 GCA_000969725.1 Ophiothrix spiculata | reverse complement strand
CTCAAAAGATTTAAGTTTCAAATTTCAGCTCAATCAGTCTAACCATTTTGATTTTATGGGCAATTTTGTATTTCAGAGCCGCCTATACATTACTGTGTAAATATAATTATGGCTACCATAATTAGACACATTTTCATATCTCCAAAACAAAACGTAATTCAGCCGTAAAATTTTACATGGGTTATGAGAAAATTATGAGCAACATTTTGGTAGCAAAATGTCAAAAAGTTTGAAAAAAAGTTTAGGCAATCGGACCATGCTCCTTTAACCCTAGTTCTACGGAGCGATTTTCACAAACATATTATACGGAGGGGAGGGGGGTTGTTGCAACCCCCCCATCAATTTTTTATAGCGAGTCCCCCAGACCCCCGTATGTGGTACCAGTGGATAGGTATCAGTCCCCTCTTTCCATTGATACCAAATTCAAGGTCATCCATAAATGTATGACGTCATAATTACCAAAATGTTGAAAATCGGCATTTGTGTGGAAAATATAGGCATAAATCAAAATTTTCTAAAAAATCGTAGGAATATCTGATTTTCATGCGGTTTTTTGCTAAATATTGTAGGAAATGACTAGTTTTACCTAAATACCAAGTTTGAAATGGATATCTGCTATATAAATGCCAAGAAAGTACATTTTAAAAATCACGGAGTAACACCAACCCCTGAAGGTGGTAGGGTCAAAAAAATTTCACCAGAATAAGCGCAAAGGATGAACTTAAAGGTACACTAAGTCACCTCGTGCTGCGCGCGAGGAATTTTTAGCGACAGAAAAAATTTCAGTTGGGGGGGGGGGGGGTTGTTGCAACCCCCCCTTCGTAGAATAAGGGTTAAACAATAATAAATAATCATGGTGTGGCATTATACCAGTGGTGTGCATAGCTAGGCCCTTTCTTGATATGATCTCGAGAAGCCAGCCCGATTTTAATCAATTGTTAGTGTCACCTCCTATCAAAAGCAGTTACCTGGCTAGCTACACAAAGAGCCATTCCGCTGGTGCTGTTAGGTAGTGAACTTGCCAATAGTGTGACACCTGTGAAAGACGACCATGGTAGTTTTGTCCATTGACTTTACAGCTGCGTAACTATGACATAAGAGCACACACTATGAGATCACCCATTATGTAACTTTACACAGACCTGATGTGATATGAGCTTCATTAAGAAATTATTTGAGCATTAAGACCAGAGACATCCATATGGTATGTTCACTCTACAAATTTACCAGAGTATAATACTCATTGTGTGCAATGGTTGATGGTCAAATTTCATGTATTTCTTCGATGATTAACAACAAAAATTATTTAACTATTAGGCTTGTTGAGTTTCAACTGATTGCAAGATGATTCTTCAAGTGAAAGAGCTTCCTCAGGTTAGCATTTTGTATTAGGTTTGTGATGCTTTGTGCATGTGCCACATCTACAATACTGGTATGCACAGAAATAAACACGACTATTGTTAC
Organism: Ophiothrix spiculata; assembly: GCA_000969725.1. NCBI lineage: Eukaryota > Metazoa > Echinodermata > Ophiuroidea > Amphilepidida > Ophiotrichidae > Ophiothrix > Ophiothrix spiculata. The sequence continues at coordinate 204,367 of JXSR01S012114.1, read as the reverse complement.
GGTGGTGGCCCAGGGGGAGGTACTCAACTTTGGTCTGTCATGGGGTGTGTAGCCCGTACCTCGGAACCCTAACCCATCTTAATGCCCATGATACACTTTCAAGACACAGGTAGCGTCTGGTTTGATTTTAGATGGTACGAAGACACTAACCAGATGCTAGCAACTTAAAATATTTTCAACCTTAGCATCTTTGTTAATTCCAAGCTAGACACTAGCTGTGACTTGTAAGTATATCATAGGCATTAGGGGTAATATTTGAGAAAAAGGGCACCCATGGTTATGGATTTTTTCTACAAAAACAATTGTCTGGGCTTGCTTAGCAAGTTCAGAATTGTTTTTAAAACCCATTATAAAAAACCCGTTTTTGGGGACCACGATGGAACCCATTGGTTAGGGAATTTTTGTAAAAAAACTAACATTTGGGCGACATTTGATATCATAGCCATTCACTGGACACAAGAAACATTTTGGGGCTGCTTGCTCATTGAGTTATTAATGTTTCCAAGATAAAAATTCTGGCAACAAAAGAATTTCATCCTCTGGATCGTCTTTATTCTCATCACACACTGAACGCCTTAGTCTCTTTCTTGTAAAGTTGAAAGCCTACTTCGTCACTTTATGAAAAAGTCATGAATCGACACCCTGATGATCTGGCGGGGAATCTACTAGCTTGTCCTTACAGCTATCTGAATCTACTGGAGACACCATTAAATCACTGCTGTCTGATTGGCTTTGCAAGATGGGACCTGCATTCAAAAAACAAAAAGATAAAACAAAAATATAAAGTATTATGGATTTCTGTTTAGTAAAAAAATACACAAATAGTTCTGAAATTGATAGTTGGTAGATAGCATACAGAAAGACTAAAATAAGCTTCAAAACTATCCAGGTTTGAAAGATTGGAGCAGGCTGCTGCTAGAAGTGGCCCACCTCCTTTCCAACTAGCTCTCCATGTTCATGGAGAGGATGCTTGTTAGTTTGTGGAGGGAGAGATCCAAAATAAGATCAAAGCAGATAAACTTAAGGGCATTAATGAAAATCTTCATCTAGAACTACAGACATTCAGTGTGGCAAGTCTGAAAACTCAAAAACAAAAGGATAAAACTGAAGTTGAAAGTCAAAAATGGCATTGTTAAAAAGTTGAAAACTTCTAATTAAAATATCACAACCTTCAAAACCCAACTTGATTTTCTCCTATTTTATGCACTATTTTACTTTCAAATTGGTCAAAGCTGCTAGGCAATATACCTATTAATGTTGTCAATAATCCATGTTGCTTAATTAGCAAAATATTGTATTTTAATTAAAATTCTTATCAAATGGACACTCACTTTTTTGGTTACAGTATCACCCCTTAGCATCATCAGGTCGAATAATCTTCTGCTGGCTTGTTGATCCGTGATGATGTAGAATAATCACTGTTACTGTAGCCATTAAAAAGCAAGTGCCCATTTTATAAGAATTAATACCATATTGCTGCTAGACAGTATAATATTGAATCAGGGTTTTCCAGTCAGGTCAAAAAACAACAAGTATCTCTATCTATCAGCTTAGAACTGATAGGATTAGACCTGTACAAGACATAATATCCAGCGAATATATTACAAGAACTTATATTATTTTGGACCAGTTGAAAGAACTCTTAAATACCAATGGATTGAGTACTGTTGTAGCTGCACAATTGAATGCTGACTACACTGTCATGTTCAATCATGGGCTGTATGACCAAAGGATGGAGATCATGACCCATTTTGGATGACCTATCTCCATACTCATTACACGTTACTTGCCTTAAACTTTTGTACCGTTGATTTTGACATTTCACCGGTAATAAATCATTCAATATTTAGTCCACAACCCACTAAGTTACCATTTCCAATACCTTGAAGGCTATGAATATGCCTTGAGGGCATCATTATGTCCTTCACCACTCTCAAAGTAGACCACATGGTAGTGGGTGGGCTGAATATTGGATGATTTATTACCAGTGAAATGTCAAAATCAGCGGTACAAAAGTTTAAGGCAAGTAACGTGTAATGTTCAAGGTAAAGGACTTTCCAGTCCATGCATCCTACCTCTGTCAAGGTCAATCATGGACTATGGCATATGATCAAAGGATGGTGTCTAACTTGAGAGGAGCACTCTGGGATGACCTATCTTCAAACTTCAAGGTAAGGACATCCTGGCATATGACCAAAGGATAGTATCTTACTGGAGATGACCACTCTCTGATGACCTAGCTATTTCTCCATACTTCAAGGTAAAGGACGTCCCTGTCCATGCATATTACCTCTGTCAAGGTCAATCATGGGTTGTGGTATATGATGACCAAATGATGGTAAAGAAATCCCAGCTTACAACTAACTGGGGGTGACCCCTTTGATTAATCATGAGCTGTGGCATAATGACCAAAGGATGGTAGGTACCAGGGATGACCCTTCTGGGTTGACCTGTCTCCACAGTAAAAGGAAAAACACAACTAAGTCCATGCTTGTGCTTGAAAGGTTGGGTGAGGCGAGGAACATTTGAATCAATGTGAATTCAAAAATGGAAATCACATCTTATGGTTTCAGAGATCGCTGGCTCTTGTACAATTGAACCAATATAATTGATGTTGATAAACATCACTGATGAATCACAAGCTTTAAACATAGAAATAAACATGGACAAGGAAGTAGTTCTGTGGCAACTCAATTATACTGCCCAAGTTGTTGTCAGCAAAATAAATGCTCTTGATTTGATTATACCCAAATTTATATAAGCCTTTTATTTTATAAGAAATAACATCCATGTTGTAAATAGAACTTAATATGATGACAAACAAAGTCGCCTCGTTCCCTTTGGCCTTTATAGGAAATCCAGTTCATTTATATTTGACATTGACATCGACAACATTTACAAAAGGGAAACAAGGGTGTATACATTTTACCACAAAGTAAAGCCTCTCCTGGATAACATCTGGTTACATCATGCTTTGACAGATCTCTTTTTAAGCAGGTGAATAAGATTTAGATCTATAGGTAGATAACCTGATTATTATGAAACCAAGCAATAGAACGTAAAATGATGACTGACTTGGGAGCACCATGTTGTGGTGATCTTGCCTTGCCAGCATTGGACCCCAGCTCTGATTACCCAGGGGGCCACTTGAAGACAAAAGTGGTACCCATGCTCGTCAGGGCACCTCAAAATCGGACCCTAAATGTCGATATCATGTACAGCAAATTCCAACCCTTATTGTCGTAAAATATTCAAAATCATACCCCTAAATGTCGCAATGTCGTAATTAACTAAAATTGACCCCTAAATTTCGTAATGGACATTTGACCCATTAATGATGTAACACACTGAAATGAACCCTTAACGGCATAACAACGCACAATTTTCTGCCATAAAACACATTGGAAGCCTTTTCTGTAGTTATTTCTTAAAATTTTAGAATATCTGGCGAAAAAGTGACACTAAAGTAGAAGATATCGTAAAAAGACGACCCTTAATGTTGAAAGTTACCATGAAAAGACACCCTAAGATGTTGAGGACGAGAATGGGGCAAACTCTGACCTCTTTTCGACGTTTTTTCTGACGAGCATGCGTACCACTTTTTTCTTTGAGCGGCCCCCGGGTCTGATTGTCGTTTAGGTATATCGTACAATTTTTGGAGTGGAATCTTTGCTAAGTTGTTGTTGATCAGGCTGAATGGGAGCATCTGTTCCTCATAGTACTCTAAAAATCTCAATATAGTGTGCACTTTCCCCGGCTCTTGTAAAGTGTTGTCCTTTTTAAAAGTTGTGAAAAAAATATTGTGGCCTCTTGATTTATGATGAATGCAACTTGTGAAGAACATGTTTAGGAGCAAAACATGGTGTGCACTAATTAGAATTTTAAAAGTATTCAGAGTTGTGTAAATACCTCATAATAGGTCACTGTCTGTCCTTCAAACTGCTAGACAATGCACAGAATAGTATTTGTAAAAGAGTTCGATGTTCCATTCTAAAGGGCGCACACCAGTAAATCAATCCGCGATTCCTGTAATGGTTTGATTTCCGGTAAAAAACACGGTCTATTTGGACCTGTTTTATGCTATTTTACGAGTATCTAATGGTGTTTGTTGAAGTTTTATGTTTCAAATGAAAGCTAAACGCGTGTTCTGAATAAAAAAAGTACTATATATTCAAAATTTTGATTTCCGACACAAAATAGTCCCTCGGATTATGAAAATGGCGAAAATGGGTTTTCAAGCTAAAAAACGGGTAAGAAAATGCGAGGGCGCTGTTTGGGACATCGTAGCGCAAAAACGAGATGGAAAACCACCCGTACATTGAAACATATGTTAAAGATCTGTCCATCTACTTTCCATTGGTATGTAATTTGAATGGAATACCTTGCCGCTTCAGGTTCAAAAAACGTTTTTTCGACAGGCATTTTTACGTGTATTTCAATGGAGGAGTTATTTACTGGTGTGCGCCCTAAATGTTCCTAACCGTGTTTCACGTATTTCTGGACTTTCTTCCACATTCTATTACTTTTAGTGTTCACAATTAATTGAAAAAGATGGAAGAAAAAGATAGCTACAGTGATATTTCATGACCAATTAAGAATATTTGCTGGAAGAAATAAAAGAGTACAAGGAGGATTCTGAAACCAGAATGTTGATATTTTCAATATTTACGAAGCAGTCTCTGAGAGTGCCAAGCCAAAAATACCTTCCTGATTCCTGAACGTATCTCATGGGAAAAAACAAGTAGGCATGTGAATTGGGGCATGCATGCTTATCCTCTGCCTTTCTCATTCATTGTATTTACAATGTACTACAGGAATCCTGAAGTCCTGAAGTTGGGGTTGCCAAATACTCATTTGCTGTAATTTGATCAAGTATGAACGACCGACCGATTTAACCAGAAATAAGAATACCATAGAAAGACTACCTAATCTTAAATTATACCACAAACTTATCTGGTTAAGTGCATTGACTTCACTCTGTGAGATCTACCTCCCATTCATTTTCTATCATCTCTTGGCTTCAATGGTTAAGTGTTACTTCCTATCCACAAACCAAATTCCAGATGGTATTTTCACCTCTTATTACCCAAATGACCACTAATGTCACAGACTTGTTACAGTCATTATTGTTTTGGGGTATGATGAGTCAAGGGACATGTATTCTGTGGCGATGGTATAACCTCACATATATGGCAATGGGGGTGGCAGAGTGTGAATTTGACATACTGAAGAAAATTTTGATTTGAGATTTTAAAGAGGTATTTGATATCTTTTGAGGGAATAAAGTTAACCCAAATTGACATATTGTAAACCAAATTCAAGATGGTATTTTCATTGAGGGCAGCCATTGTGGAAGGAATAATTAAAATGAGGATGGAAAATATAGGGATGAGGAGAGAAAAAGAGAGATAAAGAGGAACAGAGACGAAAGGTTAATTTTTAAAAAGAGTGGAAACATGAAAAGGAGGAAATGCCAGAAAAGGGAAAATGCCAGAATAAAAGGAAGAAAAAGGGAAAGATAGGGGAAATATAAAGGGGACAGCACTCTCAGACCACTCCCCAACATCAACCTGCACTTGGAGGATGATGGTACTAATGTTTACCTCCCTGGACCAACGGTGCTGGCTTACACTCGGGTATTTTCAAGAAGTCTCTGAAAGTGCCAAAGCCAAAAATACATTCCTGATTCCTGAACGGAAGTCATGGGAAAAAAACAAGTAGGCATGTGAATTGTGACATGCATGATTATCCTCTGCCTTTCTCATTCATTGTTTTTACAATGAACTACAGGAATCCTGAAGTCCTGAAGTTGGGGTTACCAAATACTGATCTGCTATAATTTGATCAAGTATGAACAACTGACAGATTTAACCAGAAAACAACAATACCATAGAAAGAGTACCTAATCTTGGGATTATACCACAAACGTATCTGGTTAAGTGCATTGACTTCACTTTGTGAGATCTACCTCCCATTCATTTTCTATCATCTCTTGGCTTCGATGGTTAAGTGTTATTTCCTATCCACAAACCAAATTCCAGATGGTATTTTCACCTCCTATTACCATAATGACCACTAATTTCACAGACTTGTTACAATAATTGTTTTGGGTATGATGAGTCAAGGGACATGTATTCTGTGGTGATGGTATAACCTCACATAGCAAAGGGGTGGCAGGGTGTGAAATTGACATCTGTAGAAAATTTGGAGTTGAGATTTTAAAGAGGTATTGGAGATCTTTTGAGGGAATAAAGTTAACCCAAATTGACATATTGTAAACCAAATTCAAGATGGTATTTCCATTGTGGAAGGAATAATTAAAATGGGGATGGAAAATATGTGATGACTCACCCCGAAAAGGGAGACTTTGTGACAGAACACTTTTCAAAAAACTGATGAAAGTAGGCAGCAAAAAATAAAGAAAATAATAAGAATTTCCAGCAGATTTTCTGTTGTAAAATTTGATCGCCTTGATCAATTTCAACAAGTAAGGTGTCATTTTAAAGCTTAGAAAATGCTCTAACAGATGAAATGATAAAATCAAAATTGATATCATCTGCAAAGTCCCTCCTTTCAGGTGAGCCATCATATATAGGGATGAGGAGAGAAAAAGAGAGATAAAGAGGAAAAGAGACGAAAGGTTAATTTTTAAAAAGAGTGGAAACATAAAAAGGAGGAAGGGCAAAAAGAAAAATGCCAGAATGAAAGGAAGAAAAAAAGGGATGGATAGATAGGGGGAATATAAGGGGCACAGCACTCTCAGACCCTTCCCGGCATCAACCTGCACTTGGAGGATGATGGTACTAATGTTTACCTCCCTGGACTAACAGTACTGGCTATGCACTCGGGTATTTTCACCAAATAAATATTACAATCATCATTGGTATAGTGAGTGAGTTAGAGGAAGTACACAACAAGGCTTTCAAATAAATATGTAGAATTTTTTTCATATTATTAGGCCATGGTGATATTCTTTCTGTGGTTAAAGTTTGCCTGCATAATTCAGTGTTAAACTTGACATGTAAGGGGCACACCATTAGATTTCCAGGGGGGAGCTCGAAGTTGGGTTCGGGGTTGATTTTTTTTTTGCGTCCCTTTTCGGGGGCAAATTTTTTTTCTTAGAAAATACTGTTTTCCCCCATATTCCATGTTCAGGGGTGAATTTTTTTTCTTCTGTCTATGGAGGGGGATTTTTTTTTTCTCGAAAAACTTCCTGCTCCCCCCTTGAAATCTTAATGGTGCGTCCCTAAGCATTTTCCAAACACAGGAGTTCCACATGCCCTGTAAATAAGTGCGTAAATAATTTGTCTGTGACACAAACCACCGGCGTAGTGACAAAGGTTCCCTACAAAAACCCAGCGAACACTTTACTCGGATAGGCTGTAGGGATGCTTGATTTTAGTAATGTGTTAAGTTGTAGCTATACTGCATGGTTCATATTTGGGAAAACCAATTATTTTCATGAATAAGAAGACAGTAATTTAACAAAGACACATAATACATTTGATCATAAATATATATCCCTGGGGAAATCTCCGGAAAGTGATTTGCTTTTTTTGGGAGTCAAACGAGCTTCAGAATTTTCCCTATTTTTTTTGAAAGATCTATTGACTAAGCTAATTAGCTCTATACATTGACAACTTTTCTTCAAATCTTTGAGACAGAAACAAAATAAATAAATTTGATAACATGTAATTGCATATTAATGAATAGAAAAACATTGTCTCTGCAACCTTTTCCATATGTGATGAGCACTGAGTGATTGACAGATTGACAAGTCTGTTATCTATTGAAGACAATGATGAAACATAACACACTGCAGTAATTTAATGCACTTTTTGATACCTTCCTAAACTGTCAGCTGTATTGATAAATTAATACATGTCAGTTACATTTATTGAATTGGAATTAAAACAATTGTAGATATCCGATATGACTAAAGTTTACATAAAAAAAAGGTTATAGAGGTTGTTTCACATTAAGTTCACCTTCATGTGTCTGATGTAATACTGGGGGGGGGGGGGGTTCCTATATGTCGGTAGTCAGCGACTGCCAGTCAATAGATCCCCTTTTTACTGCTATGTTAACACACCCAATGACCCTGATTTTCACACCCTCTATATCTGGTGCCCTATTATTTTTTTCCATTTCAACTTAATTGCATGCTATTTTTGTACTGGGCTTAATTCCTGTCCTAAATACAATCCAAAGAGGCCTGAAACCCACAGAAAAACAGTTCTCCTTATTTCTGTGTCTGACTTTTAGTGCAATATACATAACCAATCATCTATCTTCTTTACACTCAAAAACCTGTATTTATTTTTTAATTGTCATTGTCATATATATGAGATCTCTGTTGGTTTTTTTTAAATTCTACACTGAATGTCCCTTGATTTGCTGCTGAGGTTAGCACATGCCTGTCACACTTGAATTTGAGTGCCTATTACCACCCAGCTCCCCCCCATGTAATGTTTTGATTAATATGTGACACAAAACATATTTCTTTTAACAAATGCTACAAGGGTGCCGAGTTGACGCTACAAAATTACAACTTTTACAAGTGGTGAGATGGTAAACTGGAGCAAGGGCTACCAGGGGAGGGGAGGGCAATTCTAATAAGGTTTAGTTGGGGGAGGAGAAATGGGAAGTATCACCCACTCTTTTTTTCAATACTGATTGTGATTAGGCAAAAACAATAAATAAGTTTGTTTCCCGTGCGCCGAGCGCATTTCGTTTTGGCGTCATATATTTGCGCATTTCATTTTTTTATTTGATATTTTAGAAAATCAAAATAGCCAATTTGATAAAAAGAACGGGGAAAATTGCAAAATTTTTACTAAAGAAGTGTTTCTTTTAAACAAAAACTTGAAACCTGAAAAAGTCATCACCCATGCGGATTTTCAATCAAAATTTGCCTTAGCACCTCTTAAAACAATACAAAAAATGAAAACAAAATAAAATAAAAAACTGCATTTCGCATTTAGGTTTTTTGACCACCTACAGGAAACAAACTTGTTTTTTTTTTGCCTTACATTATGACACCATCTTCTGTGCATGGGATTAATGGCTTAAGGCTCATTCTCCGATAAACCGTGCAACTTTGGTTAGAGAAATGTTGAAATTTCGACTACTAACAACTCATGAAAAACATACAAAATCATAAACTCTTAT
>JXSR01S012114.1:183053-193971 GCA_000969725.1 Ophiothrix spiculata | reverse complement strand
TTCGTATGTGTGAACACATGTCGTCGTAAATCGAGTTGAATTCGTGTTTACTTCTACAGCGCATTGACCTGGAACAAGTAAATTTCATTTCAATTTGACTTCAAAATCGTAGCCCATGTGTGAACAGTCGTAAGTCGAGTTACTTTTCGTTAATCCGAGGTCGTGTTTGAAATTAGAAATGAACTCGATATCAAGTTAAGACGACTTTTTAGTGTGTCTGAACGGGGTAAAAGATTCTAGAGATCCCATTCTGGGAAGACTTGGGTTAATCCTCTGTTTACAATACTCGATTTCTGGAAGCAATGTCACTGGGAAGTCAGTCAGATGGGAGTAATTCATTATAAACTGGATCAAGAGTTTCAACTAAGGTTAAACCAGATCAACAACAACAATCAACACACTTAACAGGGGTTAAGATATCAACAAGCAACAAACTTAACAGGGGTTAAAACAACATCAGAATCATCATCACTTAACCATTGTAAAGATACTCACACTAATCTTTCAGAGTGGGTTAATTCTTGGTGGTTTTTACCAAAGAACATGACCCCAGGATATGTTTGAAAGTTCAATATTGGTTTAGAAAGTCTTCAAGAGTATCCAATCATGATCCAATAGGCCTACTAGGTAAATCTAGAATTCAAAATTTGTCACCACATATTTTTCGATATGAACACTGCAGACTTCATTTCAATATATGCCAAACCTTCTAATACTTGATTGAAGAAGTTCAAAACAGACAAGAAACAATTTTCTAAAAAAAGTTACCCAAGATCAACAACAACAATCAACACACTGAACAGGGGTTAAGATAGACTAGCTGCAAGTCTATGATCTGCAAATTTCACTTATCCTGTCCCTTTCTTCGTAATTGTCTGATGAGCTTCTTTTTCTAATAATAATAATACTAGTAGTTGTTTTCAAATCAACCCAAATGAACAAAAATCTACACGTACAAAGCTTGATATTCTCAGCTTGTACATTATTCATACATAACCCTCAATAAACCATGCTATAAACATAATGCTGTTGCATTTGTGATTAAACCACATGAATGGCCATTCCCTAATTCTGACTGGCAAATCCCTGAGAATCATGATATGAGACCACATCTGTGATTTGTGATATAAATAGACCAGATAGGGGTAAAATATTAGTAGGCCTATGTTGGTTGCCAATTGAGTTCAACTAGATATTTGAGGGTTGATGTCTGAGACTTATGTAAAATATTCAATAAGAATGAAAGAAATTGTCAAAATAGCCTTGAATCAAGGCTAGGGTTAAGACAACATCAGAATCATCATCACTTAACCATTGTAAAGATACTCACACTAATCTGTCATTTTAGTGGGTTAATTCTTGGTGATTTTACTAAAGAGTATGACCCCAGAATATGAAAGTTCAATAATGGTTTTGATAGTCTTCAAGAGTATTATAATGGTACCAATGCTAGGTAAGTCTAAATTAAAAATTTATCACCATGCATTTTAATAATTGTTCTAAACAGACATAATGCTCAAAAAAGTTTTCAAGATTAAGTTCCAGTTGGTCCAACAGGGCAGGACTGGAAATAATATCAAAGGATAATTAAAAAAAAATGTATAAAATCCAGCATTTTAATAACCTTTCAAGGTTGACAGTGCAGGGGAAAAGCAATATAAATTTCCAAAGTTTAATATTGAAAGTTTGCTTTCTTCATAAGATCAAACATTGGAGTCAGAAGAGCAGCAGTTTCGACACAGAACACTTTTAATTTGCTGAATTTTTTTTACAGAAATGTACACATAGAGGGAATGCTTTGTCAAATGGTGAGTCAACTATGATTTAATTTTTCAAAAATGAGTTTGGTGACAAGGTGATGGATCTGGATTGCAACCACCCAGAATATGGATATTTGAATATTGGGAAGCTTGCAACCACAAGGTTAGGTAATTCAAGGTGCTTCGAAGATAGTTGTGGTACACAATGGTTCTACAAACAAACCAAGGCTCCCTGGGTTCAATTCCTAGGCAGAATAGGCATTCCCTTTTGCCTCCTTCATCATAAGTTAATAACCTACTAGAAAATTTAAAAATAATAAATATGAACTGTCATATTAACTGTCTGCCCTATAATTCAGAGGGTACAAGAGGGTAACATAAACCCTCTGGACTTGTGACCTAATAACAGCTATTTTTGAAAGGAGCAGAACTCACATTTCTGACAAGCATGAAACCACATTCAGAATGTTCCTCCAGATTAAAAACATTCATTAATGCAATATGTTATTCACCATCTTGGAAGAGACCAGTTTCTTGCAGGCCTATTTTTAACATGAGCAGTTAAGGGCTTCCGTGTCCTTACCTTGGAAACAACAGCATAGAAAAAAAATGATATTGTGGGGATGAAACTAATGTTCACGTTATAGGACTACATGTACTGATTTTTTTGTTCATACACAATATTGGGGGTCAAACATTAGTGGGGGATATATTCGCCCAACTTGGAAATGAATTGAATTTTGTCATACAATGCAACTACCTGAACATTATTAATATGGACAAAATTCAGGACTTTAAACCAGGAATATGTTTTTTATTTCAATTTTTTACAGTTATATCCCTGGGTTATAGCCTTTTTAAATGTAAGTTTAGCTATGGTCAAATTATTCAAAGAGGGCAAAATATCTTGGGACTACTGGGCTCTTAAAAATGTTGGGAACTTTTCAGAGCAAACCCCAGAACTTTAAATAGATTAAGACAAAATACATTTTGGATCACTTTTGTTGTGAATATGAATCCTACTATTTAAAAAAAATGATTTCTTAGCTATGAAAATATCTTATCAAAATCAGGGATGGTTATGGCTTTTTGTAATTTTGCCCGAAAATGTCACTTTCCCAATAGTTTTGTACAGTGAAGATCCAAGCATTTTTGCCTGAAATCAGGCAAAAACCTGAAGATAATCATGCCTGCAAAATATGTAGATCAGTTGACTTTGGTTATTGTTTTGCCCGGCAGTATGCGCTCGCAGCTTGATTTGTTCAGGAACCATGCTTTGAAAACTCCAGCTTTACCATGTTTTTCTATGGAATCATTCACAATTTAGTTCCTAAATGATTCGCGTGCATACTGTCAGGCAAAACAGTAGGTCAACTGGTCTATACCAAACAATATTAAATATTTCTGGCTTTTCTTCTACTTTTCACTAAGGCCAAAAAAAAAAGTTGTTTGGTTATCCTCGACCGCCCGCCCCTATTTTTCGAAAACTTGAAAAAAGTTTTTACTGTACAAAAGTATACCGCGCCTAATTTTCAGATTTCCGAATTTTTTTTTTTTTTCTTTGAGAATTTTGATTTTTTGAAAATATTTTTTAAATAGTTGTCTTCATTTTGTTTCCATTTTAATACTGTTTTTAAACTTGTATAAAGAGATTTTTCGGTACATTAGACTTATTTGCATTTTATAGAGGCCATAATTTGGTTTAACTTCGACTTACATTTGAAAAAAAAATCTTAAAAAAAAAAAAAAATCTGCCAACAACAAAAGTTGTGGAGGACAACCAAATAATTTTTTTTTTTTAGCCTAATGTACAGTACACATTATTACTCTGTCAAATTCCATCTAACATTTCCCTAGCTGAACCCTTAACTTGACTCAACTCATGACCAGTTTTCCTGGAGCTTGTTGAAACATTGCAGCCAGAGGACATGAAATAGAAACAAAGATAGATCTCTTTACGCTTTCCAACCTACTGAGATTTGAAAACCACAAAATGGGTGAAATATATGTCACAGACACGAAATAATTTGCTGATTGACACAATTTCTAGTCATTTACCATGGATTGGAATTGGGAAGATACAAAGATGGTTGGTTTTCTGTGACCTTTCGTTCACCTCCATCTTATGCAAAGATCAACAGGAATCTTGAACCTACCCTCCTCAAGCCTCCACTCCGGCCCATAGACAGGATTTTTTCAAGGGGGAGCGGATTTTCAAAAAGTGGACCTTTTGGAGGAAAAATTTACATTTAATTTGGTAGACCCTAAACTAATTTTAGTCGTTTTGACAAAGTGACAAGCAAAAAGAAAAAAACAAGGATTTTGGTACTTTTCCAAGCATTTTGTGTGCTATGTTATTAAGAAAAGACCTACATTTATGTGTTTTGATGCTTTAGGTGGTCTTTTGAGAACATTTAAGGATTTTTGTGAACTTTTTTGTACATTGTCAAATCTGGTGGTGCAACGCCCCCACCACACCCCCTGGTTATGGGGCTTGCCTCCACTCATTCACTTTTGGTCTTGAACATCCGACATAAATATGAGACCCACCATTAGATACGAAGGGGGAAGTTAAAGGTATGACAATGTTTTTTTATTTGTCCACATCTCTTCAACAAGTTATTTTTTTCTTCCTTTGTGTAGCGTTTTTTCCCTTCCTTGGTGGGTTATTTTTAAAAGGGTTTGGCCTTTACTCTACGCAACCCATAAATGAGGAGAAACTTACTAACCCTAATCTCCTACCTACCCCCTTTAGTTAGAAAGTTTTTGAAAACTGACACGCACAAAGAGGGTTTTTTCTTATATTTTCGAATTTCTCGTCAGTTGTTTTAACTAAACAACTATGCAGCTGATTTTTTAAATGTAGTTCTTCTCTAATTTTATAAACAATATCATGTAAGAAACAATTTGCAGCTATTGGTAAACCCCTACAAATTTTCTGACAGCGGCGTTTGACAACTGAAAAATAAAATATTGGTGGTGCCTGCGCACCACCTCTGGTTTCACTAGTGGTAATTCTAATATACCAGGAAAATCATCCTATAATTACACAAATTCTGAATAGCAAAATTACAATTTTATGAATATGACAGCTTGTTGATAACAAACGGTGAAATAAGCCTGCCAAAGTATGTTAGACTGTACGATTTTGGGCCTTCCTTTAATGACACTTCCAAGATTCAGTAGAGTTGTGGTAAAAGGAAGGGGTAATTAAGCACAGTGTTGAAAATAAACACACTATATGAAATTAAGCACACCACAAGAAATCAACTGCAGAAACTAATATACAGCTCTAATTCATAAAATTCATGCAGACAAGTTACTTTACATAAGATATTCTCTAATTAATTCATCCATTTGGTGTTGACTTTGAACCGGGTGTTGCCCAAGTTTGGCGGAATCACTTCCCAAACCCAAACAAAGAAACTATCCCTCGTCTAATAACCAAATCTGGTGTCAATCAATCTGCTTTATACATTATTAGATAGTTCCTTTAATCCTGCAAATATTCCCATTTAATACATTCAATATCTTTGCGATGAGGTAAGCTTAAGAAGCTGATGACTTGATGCTAGTACAAGATTTAGATTTCCTTCGATGCTAAGCCGCCTTAATTTTCTCTGGAGCCAAAACAGTAACAACATTCTGAAGAGAAATTACAGAATCATTACAGAGAAGGATGACCATGATTATTGGTGATTTATAAAAAAAAACTCATTTGAACTTATTTCTTAACAAATTATGCTACTTACATGTAACTACATCTATGTCTACTTGTTTTTTAAATGACTTCACAACAAAATTATTAGCAGATGATGCAATGATCTCGCGTCAACATTCTAAACCATATTCATTTATTCATATTTACTTATAAACATATATTCCAAATATGTAGAGTTGAAACCATCAAAATGTGCTCAACCAATTAGGGAAAATGAATGCGAATAAAATAATGCATTCATATTAAAGAAAATGCCTGTTATTTAATTTGTGTAAATCATTCATATAATTATCATCTCCACATATAGCCAAGATTAGGAAAAACTAGAAAATCATATCAGAAAATGGAGTTTGTATATAAATTGGAATGAAATAAAAATACATAGTGTTTCTTAAACATAATTCTTATTTGTTAATTGCAAGTTGGAGCTTTGTCATTAATGTTAAACTGTAAGCTCTTGATTTTTGAGGTTCTGTGCAAACTGCAAAATTAAAATATCAGGAGTGTACAAAAAACCAAAGATCAAGGAGGAATGGAGAATCCAATTTTGGAGGTTTTTAATTACATCCACCACAGGACCTCATTACTGAATTTTTGCATACCATTCACAAAAACTCTGGTATTGATGATTTCCTGTCCACTGTTGCTAACAACCTTCAATTTTGACTTTGACAATACTTTGTACAAACAGTTACGAACAGTGTTTAGTCCGTGTAGGACTATGGGCAGCGAGCAACATCCTCGCTGCTCGCTTCGCTCACTGCCCTTGGTCCTTTTAGATGGACTAAACACTGTTCATACAAAATATTGTGACCATAATCTAAATCAGAGAAACATGTCATTGCTTTAGAGTAACTTCATAAACATGACATTGCATCTTCTTGTGTTGTGTCCTTGGTCCAGACACTGTAATTTACTCAATTGCTGTGTGGGTTGGAAGACATCTATAGGCCGATAAAGTCATTGGTTCTTTGTGTGTTTGAGAAACATGGCACAGTTAGTTTATCATTCAAATCCCCCAGATCCATATTCAGATCAAGAAGTACTGAATCAGCTCTTTTCGTCCTAGATATTTTACAACTTAAAATTCTGAATTCAATCAATGCACACAAGGTTGGTCCTCATCGGTATTAAACCGTAGATTTTTTTTAAAGACACACAATTCTTTATGTCCTGTGTCATTCATTATCTGCATTTCGTTAACCTGCATTCCCTTGTTTCATATTAATAATAACATCCACATGAGTAATGCTAAAGCAACGCACCAAGGGAAAGGTTCTTGAACTATCTTGTCAAGGTCACAATTAGGAGATAATTAGTGGACAGACTTGGGGGACTAACTTCAGGATTAACATCCCTTGCATACAAAATTCCCTAACATGATGACTGTAATTTAGACACTTTGTGCATCGGTCATTGCCATATGAGCATGCGAGTGCAGCCAAGACATACGGTACATTTCATAGTCAGTTTAAAGAACTTACGAATTATGGTATGAAAAACACAATGCTTGTTGTGATGTCCGAATATCACATAAATGAAAGCATGAACTTGCTACGTTAGTTGTTCAAGTGATGATGATGACTTGAGGAATGACTTTGGGACTTGATTATTCAGCTCAATTTTTTTTGATACTAGATTCTGAAGTTGTGAGCTGGTGGAAACAATTCGAACAATATTTATTTGCACAATATGTTTATAAATTCTTATAGCGGACTTGAATCACATATCTTCCCCGCGGTGAAAATAAACCAATTCCCCCAAAATCCCAATATTGCTATGAAAACAAACAGCACAAATTGTGTTAATGTAAGTACAGTGTAACGCTGCAAGTCGAATTGACATAAAATTTCGCAAACTTTTGCATGCCAGCTTCAACCTATAAGATGAAACTTAACAAAATCCCATTTTCCTCATATGTTGTGATTATAATGTACCAATTGTGTAGAATATTGCTGGCTGGCAAAGGGAAAAAGAAGTAGGGACTAAGGACTAAATTTAGGAAAGGTAAGTGAAAAGAGGCAGGGAAGAAGGACTCAGGTTAGGAAAGGGAAAATGAGGCAGGGAAGAAGGACTCAAGTTTGGAAAGGCAAGTGAAATGGATGCAGGGAAGAAGGACTCAAGTTAGGAAAGGAAAGTGAAAAGGAGGCAGGGAAGAAGGACTCAATTTAGGAAAGGAAAGGGAAAGGAGGCAGGGAAGAAGGTCTCAAGTTAGGAAAGGAAAGTGAAATGGATGCAGGGAAGGACTCGAAGTTAGGAAAGGAAAGTGAAAAGGAGGCAGGGAAGAAGGACTCAAGTTAGGAAAGGAAAGGGAAAAGGAGGATGGGAAGGACTCAAGTTAGGAAAGGGAAGTGAAGTGAAAAGGAGGCAGGGAAGAATGACTCAAGTTAAGAAAGGAAAGGGAAAAAGAGGCAAAGAAGGACTCAAGTTAGGGAAGGAAAGTGAAAAGGAGGCAGGGAAGAAGGACTCAAGTTAGGAAAGGAAACGGAAAAGGAGGATGGGAAGGACTCAAGTTAGGAAAGGGAAGTGAAAAGGAGGCAGGGAAGAAGGACTCAAGTTTAGAAGGGAAAGGGAAAAGGAGACAGAGAAGGACTCAAGTTAGGGAAGGAAAGTGAAAAGGAGGAAGGGAAGAAGGACTGAAGTTAGGAAAGGAAAGGGAAAATGAGGATGGGAAGGACTCAAGTTAGGAAAGGAAAGTGAAAAGGAGGCAGGGAAGAAGGACTCAAGAAAGGAAAGGGAAAAGGAGGCAGAGAAGGACTCAAGTTAGGGAAGGAAAGTGAAAAGGAGGCAGTGAAGAAGGACTCAGGTTAGGAAAGGAAAGGGAAAAGGAGGATGGGAAGGACTCAAGTTAGGAAAGGGAAGTGAAAAAGAGGCAGGGAAGAATGACTCAAGTTAAGAAAGGAAAGGGAAAAGGAGGCAGAGGACTCAAGTTAGGGAAGGAAAGTGAAAAGGAGACAGGGAAGGACTCAAGTTAGGAAAGGAAAGGGAAAAAGAGGCAGGCAAGAAGGACTCAAGTTAAGAAAGGAAAGGGAAAAGGAGGCAGAGAAGGACCCAAGTTAGGGAAGGAAAGTGAAAAGGAGGCAGGGAAGATGGACTCAAGTTAGGAAAGGAAAGTGGAAAGGGGACAGGGAAGAAGGACTCAAGTTAGAAAAGGAAAGTGACAAGGGGGCAGGGAAGAATGACTCAAGTTAGGGAAGAAAGTGAAAAGGAGGCAGGGAAGGATTCAAGTTAGGAAAGAAAAGGGAAAATGAGGCAGGAAAGAAGGACTCAAGTTAGGAAAGGAAAGTGAAAAGGGGGCAGGGAAGAAGGACTCAAGTTAAAGGAAAGGGAAAAGGATCCAGGGAAGAAGGACTCAATTTAGGAAAGGAAAGCGAAAAGGAGGCAGGGAAGAGGGCTCAAGTTAGGAAAGGAAAAGGAGGCCGGGAAGGACTCAAGTTAGGAAAGGAAAGGGAAAAGGAGGCAAGTAAGAAGGACTCAGTTAGGAAAGGGAAAAGAGGCAGAGAAAAAGGACTAAAGTTAGGAAAGTGAAAAGGAGGCAGGGAAGAAGGTCTCAAGTTAGGAAGGGAAAGTGAAAAGGATGCAGAGAAGAATGACTCAAGTTAGGAAAGGAAAGGGATAAGGAGGTAGGGGAGAAGTACTCAAGTTAGGTAAGGGAAAAGGAGGCAGGGATGAAGGAATCAAGTTAGGAAAGGAAAAGGAAAAGGAGGCTGGGAGGGACTCAAGTTAGGAAAGGAAAGGGAAAATGAGGCAAGGAAGAAGTACTCAAGTTAGGAATGGAAAGATTAAAGGGGGCAGGGAAGAAGGACTAAGTTAGGAAAGGAAAGGGAAAAGGAGGCAGGGAAGAAGTACTCAAGTTAGGAAGGGAAAGGGAAAAGGAGGCAGAGGAAAAGGACTCAATTTAGAAAAGGAAAGATAAAAGGAGGCAGGGAAGAAGGTCTCAAGTTTGGAAAGGAAAGTGAAAAGGAGGCAGGGAAGAAGAACTCAAGTTAGGAAAGGAAAGGGAAAATGAGGCAGGGAAGAAGTACTCAAGTTAAGAAAGGAAAGGGAAAAGGGGGCAGGGAAGAAGGACTCAATTTAGGAAAGGGAAGGGAAAAGGAGGATGGAAAAGACTCAAGTTAGAAAAGGAAAGTAAAAAGAAGGCAGGGAAGAAGGACTCAAGTTAGGAAAGGAAAGGGAAAATGAGGCAGGGAAGAAGTACTCAATTTAAGAAAGGAAAGGTAAAAGGAGGCAGGGAAGAAGTACTCAAGTTAGGAATGGAAAGGGAAAAGGATGCAGGGAAGAAGGACTCAATTTAGGAAAGGAAAGCGAAAAGGAGGCAGGGAAGAAGGACTCAATTTAGGAAAGGAAAGCAAAAAAAGGAGGAAGGGAAGAAGGACTCAAGTTAGGAAAGGAAAGGGAAAATGATGCAGGGAAGAAGTTCTCAAGTTAGGACAGGAAAGGAAAATGAGGCAGGAAAGAAGGACTCAAGTTAGGAAAGGAAAGGAAAGAGACAGGGAAGAAGGACTCAAGTTAGGAAAGGAAGTGAAAGGAGGCAGGGAAGAAGGACTCAAGTTAGGAAAGGAAAGTGAAAGGAGGCAGGGAAGAAGGACTCAAGTTAGGAAAGGAAAGTGAAAGTGAGGCAGGGAAGAAGGTCTCAATTTAGGAAAGGAAAGGGGAAAAGGCAGGGAAGAAGGACTCAAGTTAGGAAAGGAAAGTGAAAGGAGGCAGGGAAGAAGGACTCAAGTTAGGAAAGGAAAGTGAAAGGAGGCAGGGAAGAAGGTCTCAATTTAGGAAAGGAAAGGGGAAAAGGCAGGGGAGAAGGACTCAAGTTAGGAAAGGAAAAGGAGGCCGGGAAGGATTCAAGTTAGGAAAGGAAAGGGAAAATGAGGCAGGGAAGAAGTTCTCAAGTAAGAAAGGAAAGGGGAAAGGGGACATGAAAGAAGGACTCAAGTTAGGAAAAAGGAGGAAGGGAAGAAGACTCAAGTTAGAAGAAAAGAGAAACAACTAAAATCAGATGTTTATCAGGCTCCCTGGACCGGGATGAATAAAGCCTCATCAGAACAGAAATCAACTTGCCACCTCAGATATATACTCCCTTTTATGCAACTGCACAGGAACAAAGGGAACGAAAAAGGGGCCAAAAATAATTCTGTCAAGGTCAATGAACAAATGATTAAAAACGGATTTAAGTATGATGATGTAACGAAAAAGGTCATACACAGCAAAGGCTAGATTTGAAAATAGCAAGAATGGATACAACACAGAAATTCTTGATCAAAGTTGAATTTCCTGAAATGCACATCCTATCAAGATTCGATTACAAATATTTGACTTCTGTCAGATTTCTGCATAAAAGATTTTATGTAAGAATGGAGCTTATGTAAGAATTATCAAATTTGATCAGATAGTTCATGATCTTTTCTTCCAGGAAAGTGATTTCAATAGTATTATTATTACT
>JXSR01S012114.1:126860-144331 GCA_000969725.1 Ophiothrix spiculata | reverse complement strand
AAATTAGTACCAGATTTCACCTGTACTTTTCAAAATACCAAGATACTAAAATAGAGCTTCATAAGATAGAAGCACCCTAGTCTTGGCTAGCATGGGAGGGATTCAAAGTTTCAGCCCAACTACATGGCATTTGCTTTTAGCTTGTTTGTTCATTTATTCAGGCTGATCTGTAGTGGACACATAGAGTCCATGACAAAGTCAAAGAACTCGGAAGCCGTCCATGATACCCTGGTTACATATAGAAATTGAGCGGACACCAACCGGACATCGGTCGGTGACTGGACGGTGTCCATACGGAGACCGGGCAGTGTCCATGAGCGTTAGACATGCCGAGAGCATGCTGCAAGAATTTAACTTGTAGTTAAAGTAAGTTATGGTCCAATAACTACCGGTGGCCAACTGGGCAATGCAAGAATTCACCGATGTTTCGGCGTTGCAGCTTCCTTCCAAATTCCAGATACCAGTCAGTGATTGGTGGTTATGTGACCATATCATGAAACATCTGTAGGCCTTGATAGCTCTTCCCCACTGTCTTTTTCCTTGCAAATTTTATTTTGTGTTTTACAAATGCCTGTTGTGAGAAATATGTGAAACTGTTGGGTTAAATTAATATTTCTCCAACTGAATTCCCTCCTCCCAAAATTAAAGTAAGTCAAGGTTTTGTAACAAAGTATGAATATGACAAGGTTCGAAATTCGACCCCTATTTGACTGCCAAAAAAGGTATAAAATCACCTCTAGCGCCCATACTATAAAATGTACAATGACAAAACTTGGTACACATGTGGTCCATGACTAGATGAAGAGTCCCTTGGTAGTTTAAGGCCCAGGGGCCCCCAAGCCCTTGGGCCTCAAGGGCCCAAATGTATATGCATGAAACCACCTCTAGCACCCAAACTATAGAATCCCCAAGCACTAAAGTTAGCACACAGATGCTACATTACTTAAGGTGGCCTAGCACAGATACGGTGTCGGAAACGAGCAAGCTGATATCAGCGGTGTTGGACACACTTACAAAGTATTTATCCCGGGCTTTCAGCGTACTTTTTGGCGTACTGTGTCTTGCGCTTTGACAAAACGCGATCTTACACGTGCGTCATTTTCATATTCACGTATAAGACCATGCGCGTTACTCCTGACGGCGCAGGGCTCATAGCGCACAGTGCTTAAGGTATTAGTCATTGCTAAAAAAATGCCAATTTTTTGCTATATTTAGCTTAATATCTCAAACTAGAATACGCGGTTCTCGGGCCGCGCGGTTCTCGACACAGAGTGTCGATCACGATGCCTCCGCCTTCCACCTTTGTTGAAAATTTGACCTTTGACCCAAACCTTTGAAATCTGACCTTTCTTTTGACCTTTGACCCCCAGTTTAAGGTCGGACGATGGGGTCACCATTGACACTTTTGATCGCTGGTCCATGACTAACAATTTGACACCTTAACCTTTGAAATTGGACAAAGTTGAAAAATAAGTAACATTTTATGCATAAATTAAGCAAATTAGATACTTAATTAGCATATTTTGCACTCAAATTGCAGCTGGCATAAGCGCAGCTCAATCCGCACCTACCCAATAAATTTCATGAATGTAGGGTGCACGGTTTGTAAAATATCCCATTTAAAGCATTTTATGCATAAATTATGCTACATTTTATGCATAAATTATGCAAATTAGGTACTTAATTAGCATATTTTGCGCTTAAATTGCAGCTGGCACAAGCGCAGCTCTATCCCTATCTACCCACCAAATTTCATGAATGTAAGGTGGACGGTTTGTAAAATATGCCATTTAAACCATTTCATGCATAAATTATGCAAATTAGGTACTTAATTAGCATATTTTGCTCCGAAATTGTTGCTGGATCGAGTTTGGCTCTAGGTCTACCCAGTCACCAAATATCATTAACGTAGGCCATGCGGTTTTAGAGATACGCGTAAAATAAAATTCTGCTCCGTTGAGGAGATATTGCCCATTGTATCTATGAAATTATAAAGGATTACATGTAAGAGCGCCATCTTAAAACGGATTGTATTCGTTAATTAAATGGCCGATCGGGCCGATTTTCGCATATGTGATGCGCCAATCAAAATAAGGTGGGGTTAAAATTTTGAAGGAGTGGAGTTTTAGCAAATGCTCCTTTCGGAAAATTTCTAAGTCCCTAAAATCACAAAAAATCACATATTTTCTGCTTAAAAACGACTAAATTTGCATATTTCACGGCAAAACTTTCAGAGAAAGTTACTAGCCAGCCTGACCACCACTCCACCGACTTGCATCGCTATACGCCACACCAGTTCCGAGAAATGAGCCCGGACGGACGGACAACCAGAAAACATAATGCCTCTGGCGGAGGCATAAGAGGCATAAAAATAAGTCGATGACCATATCTTTTTATAGCGTTTTTTTAAAAGAACTATATAAGGACCAAAACATATGTGAAAAAGAGAGGGGAAAAAAGAGCTGGTTTTTAATTATAGGTCTTTTTGTCTTAATTATTTTGATTTTACCATAGAAGTCAATGGTAAAAAGTGGTAAAACATAGTGTTTTTCAAATGGATTTTTCTCAAAAACTAAGCCGGTGACCCCCCCCTTTTTTTTTTCTTCAGAATTGTAATCAGCACATATGAAAACACCATTTATCAAAAAATAAGAAAAATAAATAGAGGAATTCTATGTGTGCTAAGCCACCATAAGGAAGGGCCATTTGGTAGTCATAGGCCTTGGGGCCCCAGGTCTTGGGTCCCTGGTGCCAAAATGACTAAATAAAATCATCTATAGAACCTAAACTGCAATAAATGCATGCCTTGTGACTTGAAGAAAAAACTTTGGATAGTCTACCAGTTCCAAAACACCATGTTGTGTCTTTAGGGGCCAGATGTTCTGAAGTTGTCTAGTTCTCTTTGAAATTTGTTTGGAAAGATGAAACATTTTGACTAATGGCACTTGCTAAAGTGCAAAAGATTTTTTGTGATAAAGAAGTAAATCATTTTTTAGCTGTGCTTTTATTGCAAAGCTTCTGTGATGTAAAGATCCATTTTTCACTGATGTAAGACTAGCATCTGATCATCTTTCAGCTTCTTTCATACCTTCAAAACAAGTATCATGACAAATGTCAGATCTGTTTATTTGAGCTTCAGATTCCTTGTCTGATTATCAGCACTGCCCTGCTTATTATGTAAGAAACCAAATGTTACTTATCCATTGCCAGTGATATATTTACATGATGAGAAATTCTATCGGTTGTAAAGGTCCAATTAAAGGTGTGTGTTCCAATCACTTTTTCAATCCCACTTTCCAAGATAAAATTATGTAAGAATCCAAATGTCAGTTATCCATTGCCAGTGATATATTTACATGATATTCCCAATCAGAATTTCTATTGCTTGTCAAGTCCAATTAAAGGTGTGTGTTCCAATCACTCCCCCCCCCACCACACTTTCAAAGATCAAATTTGAGATTTTGAGAGTATAAGAATGGCCAACCCCTGTAAAGTTTTAAGCCTGAATTATGTTTCCTTAAAGGTGCAATTCATGATTTTGATGTGGCCTCTTTTCTAGCTAAATAAAAAGAAGAGTACAACATAAATATATACTGAAAATTTCACTTGATTCCGACTGTTCGTTTCTAAGTTACAAGCTTTTCAGCATTTTGAAAATCCTCATAGGTAATTACTGTCGGGGCCCCGACAATAATTAGAAAATAACACATTTTCTCACTTTTCTCAAAAATGCAAGCACATATGAAAGAACGGTTTGGGGATTGTAACATATACCACTTGAGGATTCTTATAAGCTAAAAAACTCAAATTTGATAGAGGTGACCTTGAGGGTGAAAAGTGGATCATGAATTGCCCCTTTAAATATGATCAAAATAGAATTAAAGGAGAAATTTGTTTAAAATATGGGTACTATTACAGTAGTTTTCTATGAATGGCTCTCAGATACATATGGATGTTTGCTTAATTGTAACATCAAACTGGCTCAAGCTATAATACAGAAACTAAACTACAAAATTGCAGTATTTAGGTGATGATCCTTCATTCAAATAATGAAAAATATAATTTTGTGACTAGATCAAAATACCTACTTTTAACTGAGATGTTACATTCTTTAAAAATAGGTTTTTTCCAGGTAATTTCAATAGTTGGAATAATCAAACATCTTAGAACTTGATACTTAGGCGATTGATGCAATCAATTTGCCTCTTCTATTAATATTATTTTTGAAACAGACATTATAATAAATTTTATTGTGTGAAATTAATAACAAATTACAATTTAAAGTTGACCTGAAGTCTAACTTTCAGTATGCATTATTTCAAAGTTTACAACAGAGATAAATGTATACAATATAATAAAGCAATTTCACAAACAGGAAATACATAAAATCCTTTTTCCCTGGATCAAGCGAGGGTGCTATATATTCCCAACATACTCTCACCAGATTTTGACATGCAACTCCCTAATGAGGGAAACCTCAGGGAAAACTGGGCAATTGGCACATATGCAGGAAGTCCTTTCCATGATTAGGAGCTTGATAAAGACTTCAAAAGATCCCAATCTTGATATTTTTTGCTAATGTAGGGGCATGTATTTATGAATTTAAATGAACGGAGAAAGGGAACTTCGTAATAGGCTGATACGTCCCCGCATAAAGATGCCTTAGATTTAATGTGCAATGATTGACAGTGAACAAGCAATGAGTTCAAGTTTAAATTGCTGATAAAGCCGTTGATAAAGGGCTCAAGATATCTGGCTTGCATACTGAGTTGAACTTGAAACATTGATAACACATATTCAACATTATTTATATTTTATGATCCCATCAAATTCTAAATTTTTACAAAATGTCAGTTAGGGGTGTCTTTCACTAGGGTCCACTTTTTGTTAGCTCATGTTAAACTGCATGTTACCGAACATGAATTAGTGCGTCACAGTATTTTGTACAACGACATGCCGAACGACGTCATGATTGTCATATAGGGCATGACCTATATCAGCACATTTTGTTAAGCTGTATTAGGTGACATATATATACATGATTATCATGAGTGTAAACAACTTGAAAGTATTAACAAATTTTCTGATTGTCACCCAGCAACAAGCATGTTAAAATTCCATACAATTCTGACATCTTGATTGTCATATAGAACGTAACCTATATTGGTGTGTTTTATAAAGTTGTATGGGTGACACAGCCCTTTTTGTCATGAGTGGAAACACATTTTTCGACTGTTACCTAGTAACAATCATGTTGAAATTCTGTAAAATTCTGATGTCTTCATTGAAATATAAAACACGGCCTATATCGTTGTTTTGTAAAGTTGTATGGGTGACACAGGCCTTTTTGTCATGAGTGGAAACAAATTTTTCGACTGTCACCTAGTAACAATCATGTTGAAATTCTGTAAAATCCTGATGTCTTCATTGAAATATAGAACACGGCCAATATTGGTGTTTTGTAAAACTATATGGGTGACACAGGCCTTTTTGTCATGAGTGGAAACAAATTTTTCGATTGTCACCTAATAACAATCATTCAGATTCAGATATATTTTATTTGCAATGTATCGTGGCTAAAAAGCCAAATTGAACATACACAAATACATGAAATACTATAAAATACAAACAAAACAAAACAAGCAAAAATGATAATTTAAGGCAGTAACAATACACAAGTGCAAATGAATGATGCCACGAAGCAGCAGAAAAACCCTACTTATTAAGCAAATTAATGAAGAACATATAGGGATAGGGCTATTGGCAAATCTATCCGTCCGCGCCAAGTATCGGGAGAACTATTCATCATTCCTCAGACTTCTGCTTCGGCAATCCTTTCTTCTGGGAGGAAGGAGACCACTGGTACGCACACTATCAGACAGTGATTTGGCAAAATTCACACAGTGGGCCTCCCTCCTGGAAGAGAGGCATTCAAAATCAACTGTTTTCAAAGCATGATGATAAGAAATTTTGAAATTCTGTAAAATCCTGATTGAAATATAGAACACGGCCTATATCGGTGTTTTGTAAACTGTATGGGTGACAAAGGCCTTTTTATTGTGACTGGAAACTAGGCATTTATTCATGATCAGAAAAAGTATAATGGGTCAAATAAAAGAACCCGATCTTAGCATGTGCTGATTAGAAACATACTGATACCGATCTGATCTGATGGTGACCTATTTCAATCATTTCAATCAACCCAGAAATGACCATAGCTGATATAAAAATCTTGGCAGAATTTTGATAAATGAAGTAATTTGTTAGCAACATGATTACTAAAACTCCCTGTAACATGGATCAATCACAGAATGGGCAAAGATGTCATTCTGATTATCCTTTGATGTTCTGACCATTTCAATCAGGGCCTAGAACTCAAAAAGTGTGGTTTGGTTGATGTGATGATTTCTGATTGTAACATGTGATCCTGGGCATGGCATACTTTACTTGCAATTTCGCAAATGACTTGTACTCCTAATAGCATACAACTTGAGAGTATATTTAGTATTCAAAATACATCATGAGGTCAAAAACCAGGGGAGTGTGGCCGAGCGGTTAGAGCGTTGGACTCGTAATCGTATTCTATACATCTGCCGTGGGTTGAGCCTCGGTCCCGGCACGTCTCCTTGTTTCCTTAAGCAAGAAACTTTACTCTACTTGCTTCGTGCTTCGGAAGGCACGTAAAGCCGTTGGTCCCATCTGAAGTGTTCCTGACACACTGTCGGATGTAAAAGAACGTCACGGGCTATTCGAAAAGAGTAGGGGAAACTTTCCCGGTCATGTTGACAATACCTTCAAAAGTATATCATTTACCTCGCATTTGACTCCAATAGACCTTTTCAAAATCCATTCGGAAATCTCCGGATCCATTGATCACATGGCCATTTTTTCAACCAATCACGTATAAGCTCATTAGTATGCACGATTTTGTAAACAAAAAAGTCCGAAAAATCACTCGCATTTCAGTGCAATAAAAGTGAAAAATAAATAGAACCAGACTCATACAATATTAGATACACTCATTCTGAACAACTTTCGGCCGATGGTACCATAAGCTCACCGACACAAAGAGTGAAATTTCCATTTGAAATCGGCTGATCTGCGCTGAGTAAGCTTAAGATTCAAGTTGCATCAGGCGATCAAAGTGAAAGTGACTCTGTAGCGCTGACGCTAATTCAAAGTTTGAATTCGTACGCAACCAATTAACGAGAATGCGAACTTAACATTCTGGTTATTGTGTTGAAGAGTCACTTTTTCTTTCGGCAATTGCCGGAAAGTGTAAAATCAGCTTCGGAAATTCTCGGATTGTCATGTTTTGAAAAGGTCTATTGGAGTGTTGTGAAGTATCTAAGCAGAAGCAGAAAACAGACTTTTCTATTCATGACGCATAGCAGAGTGAAATGGTTCAGTCAATATTTTCAAGTTTGCTATTATACAAGCATAGGCAGTCAATATTTGTTTTACATTATCTTCTAGGTTTTGTTCAAGTAGTATAACAGTACAAACTATATATGCATGGCTCAAATCACCAATGATGATGTCAGTTTTATTTTGAATTCATAAAATAAGTTACAACATTCTCATAGATATGATAACTACTCAGGAATATGGAAGACATCATTTCTTCTCAATAGTTCAATCAATAATCAACTCATTGACTGCATTGTCAGAATAAATAGATAACTTGTTTCAAGCTTCAGTGATAAATTTGGCCTGAAATGAAGATAACAGCTATTGATACTTATTTAGGGTAATTTCATCACTAAAGGTACAACCACCTATACAAATGTGACCCGTCATATCGAAAGGTACCTTAAGGTCGGCATAGTCAATTACGAGATACAGGCCATTGAAGCTGAGCATAGTCAAAAATCATGTCCAAGGTTGAATTTCTAATTTCATCAGAAACGTTACCTTTAAAGTGTATTCTATATCAGGTTCCAACATCCAAAACATAAGACAAATGTTTTAAAAACTGAGATAAAAATCCATTCTCCATTCAAGTTTTACCAGTATAGAAACTTTAAACTTGATTTTCTCAGAACTAAAGTTTTCTGAATCAGCCGGATGCCTTTTACCAATTTGGATGTAACTTTGCAATCAAAAATCCAATAACCAAAAGCAAGGTGTCATTATAAAGCTTAAAATATATTCTTTCAGATGAGACCAAAAAACCATTTTGGGACCCTTAAGGTACCTTTCGATATGACGGGTCACAAATTACCTATAGGAAGCAATGCATGATGGGAAGTGATTAATATCTTCTTTGAGATCACATGTAATCTTTCAACACCATCTCTAGCACTTCAACATTCAAGATGTCCATAAAACAATGATTTATACCCATACACTGTACTTTGAAGGTGTCAAACTTACATCACTCAATGCTGCTCTAATTAATTGTTGTCACAATGACATAAACTAGCAGCTAACAGAGACAATAAATTGTTACAGACATGATCATTACAGCCTGGTTAATTAAATCCTGATTTGAGTCACTTCTGAACTTTCAACAAAATCTAACCATACTGTAACGGGCCGAACGCAACCAACCCCACTTACTCTACTGTAATATTCACGAAGCATACCAGCGCTTAATAAATTCAGAAATTTTCATGCGACCCAGCTGGGACTCGAACCCGGGACCTCTCGCATTCAAAGCGAGCACGCTAATGCATAGACCAAAAGAGGACTTCCTTGGCAGGTCTATACACTGAACGAACCTATACATTCATGACATTACTATAAAATCTAGCCATACTAAGATTCATCTGTGATCAGTTATTAATTAAACATGGGACAGGTTGCGTCTGTACTCGAACCAGGGATCATCCGATCTGATGAATCACTCTCTTCAACCTTGGGATAAGAGTAAGCTGCCCCGGGGTGTGGGTGGGGGTAGGGGGATGGGGTGTTCTTACTGACATATGGTATATAGGGTGCTCTTTCGCAATTTTTGGTATATTGATGGGTGGTTTTTCACTGACATATGGTATATAGGGTACACTTTCGCAATTTTTGGTATATTGATGGGTGGTTTTTCGTCACAGACCCAGTGCACCCAATTTACAAAATTGGGTGTATCTGGAAAATTTTGCCAAAAAAGCACCCAATTTGCCCTACATTGGGTGATTTATCTAGAAAAATGGTATAGAGAAGGGTCTAAAAAACACTTTTCGAGGTATAGAGATGATCAAAGTTCTGAAATCTACTTTGAGCATCCCCATACAACAAGTTTTGAAGACCACCCCCCCCCCCCTTGGGGTAAGCTGTTACTTTCATTGTTTCAAAGTTCTTGAAGTCTCAAACATTAAGTTTATTAATGTGCAACTAACTATTATGCTTCATCAGTCAGAAATTCAAAATTCTTTGTCAGTGAATTTCTCTGCTACTGCATTAAGTGTAGGTTACAGATTGCTGAGTTTGTAGATGCCCCTGTCCCTGTTCACAATTCCTGAAATGTTCATCATTATCCTTGAACCTACAAAAAATGTCAAACTTATACAATACTTCAGCTGATTAACAGAGCTTCGTAAACCCAAGATTAGTGAACTATACCACATGTATCAAAAAAAATTGTGCACGGTTTAAAACTGATCTTGACCTTGATAAAAGCACCAAATTTCTTGTTACTGTGGTAAAGCAGATTTAATAAGCTTTCAAATGCCGAAAAAATGATAGAAATCGGATGAAAAATAAAAAAGATATGACCAATTTTGTAAGTATGTCTCTTTTTCTTCAATTCCAATGAGATTTACACAGTTAAGCAAGATATTACATATCACAATTACGGGTTATGGCTTTATGATCTGAAAGAGACGTACTCACAAAAATGGTCATATCTTTTTTATGTTTCATCCGATTTCTATCATTTTTTCTTGAAAGCTTATTAAATCTGCTTTACTACAATAACAAGAAATGTATGAATTGGTGCTTTTATCAAGGTCAAAATCAGTTTTAATCTGTGCACAATTTTTTTGATACACGTGGTACACTTGATGTTTTGAAAAATCTTGATTTCTTAAACCAACTTGGCAATGATGCAGGACTTTCTAATCCCCCTTCGAAGGGTATGTGTCATGGTATGTCTCGCTAAATCTGGAGCTGCCTGAATTTGGATGAAACTGAGATTTATCTGTGTAAGTTCCATTCCAAAATAAAAAATGTCTCTGACTGCAGGGGCAGACTTAAGGGAGGGGGGGGGGGGGCATCCAGCGTGTGCCCAATCTCATTTTTGTAAAACAGACCCTTATTTTTAGTAGGAGTTCAGCTGACGTTGCCTTTTTATGATTTTGCTCCTTACAGTAGACTGTTCTGATCTTTCAAAATTTAGTGCTCAATTTCATATGAACAATCATCATTAAATTGTTGGATCTTCAAATCAGTCCAAACATTTTTAATTCTATAACCAAAGTTCCCCATACTTAGGTTGTGTAATTTAGTTTTAAGCTTTAAATCTTTATTCCCAAAACGAAACATGTTTCAACGATAAAATTCAACAAAACATGTTTCAGTGGTAAAATACCACATGGATTATGAAAAAATAAAAGCAATATTTAGTTTTGGTACCAACCTCTAACAAAGTTTGGGGGAAAATAAAGCAATCCGACCAAGCTAATTTGAAAATGAATGTTAAGTTCAAAAGTAGATTCAAATCAGTGATTTAATCTCAACCTTCTTATTTATGCAAAGCGGTCCCTGTTTCGCAAGGCCAGAGCCAAAATGGTGCCCATTCTATTGAAAATTCCTGGATCCATCTCTGTCATGTATTTATTTTCACACAAAAAATAGAAAATCATGCATATAATTCAAGGAACAAATTCAAAGAGTAGCACACATTACAAAACTACTTGTAAATTTGATACAGTTGGAGCATTAAAACAGCACGAGCAAAGATTAAGAAACAGGCGGGGCGGACACGATCCTAGCGATTTAGAAGAAGCTACGTAATTTATTGACTAGGGATTTCGAAAACGCAAATTTGGGGAACATTTTACATGTCTTTCTATTGGCGCATTGATATTGAAAAAATTTCAAAACTCATATTTTTACCTTTATTCAAATAATAATAAAAGTACTCATATCGTGACACACTTTATTATATTATTCTAAATCTGCTGGGGTTCACGGATGAACCCCATTCATACCAAAGTAATTCAAGTTTATTCAAGGATTTACTTTTCTACGTATTGAAATTAAACGGCCGATACTGCGGCGGGATATAAGTTTGTGAGGAGGCATGGTCATCGTCGTCTGATTCAGAAAAAAATGGCAGAGATTCAAAAGCAGCATGTATAGTTAACATATCAAAAACCTGTGCATGGAACATTAAAAAGTGCATTGACCATTCCGTAACATTAGCTAACATTGCACCAGTTGTGTAATGAAATGTGGTTAGAATGTCATTTTCTGCAGTCAACTAATCTGTCCCTTTACTTAGAAACTTCCAGGCTCTGAGTAATCAGTCTCTGATGTATCACATACAGAATTAGAAGATTACATGATCATTTGATTAATAAAAAAAAGAAAAGAGAAATTGAAAACAGCTGAAACAAAGTTCTTGAATAAAAAAAAATGATTCTTCCGATGCTAATGTAACCTAATTTGATGAACTTATCCGTAATCAGTCTAACTTAAACCAATTTGAAGTTTCAGATAGAGACTTAATTAATAACTAAATCAACAAACTTCAAGACAGAATTTGGCAATGATATCCAACATGAACACATTATTTCAAAATTCTATCATTCTGTTTCCTGTGACACGCGTGCATTCTGTTTTTACGGTCTTAAATAATGCATAACTTTGTTCTCTCATATTTGTATAAAAAATAGAAATATTGACAAAAATGACAAATCCGATAGTGGAGAAAGAAATATTCTCGAAAAAGCTTTCTGGTACCATCGGACTACTCCATGAAAACAAGCGAACTCCAATTCAGATCCCCATTGACTTCTTAACTAGACTATAATTTTGCCAATATTCAACGTACGAATTGAGAAAAAGGGATGCATTGAGCAATAAGCTGGCAAAAACACGGTGCGCATTACTTTTTCAAGAATTGTAATAACAAAAATTTTAAAAACACATTCCACATTGCAATTATCAGACCTGCTACAGGAAACAGATTTGTTTCTTTTTTCTGGCCTTTGACATGAAATAAATGATATTTGAGCCAACTCAAACTTGTTTACAATAGAATTATATTTTGGCAGCCATTTTGGAATTGCTTAAGTACATCGCCAACATAGCTAGGATCGGCTTTATATGGTTGACCCCATGTGCTGAATGACCTCTTATTGGTAACAACAGGCTGATTTTGCATGTTTGGGCATCAAACCCAAGGTGCACATGCTCCTTCTGCATACCCTTGGCTATGGGCATGTACATAATTAGTTGCAGTATATAAAGCTCTTCAAAAAGTGGGTAGAGATTTTTCATTTTCTTTTGTAACTAAATAGCAAAGTTCACATTTTTGATACGAAATGATGTATTCAGACCTATTTCAGGAAAATCAGTTCGGTCATTTCAGGAAAAAAATATGTGATCAAAAACTTACGTTGCCATAACAACCATTTATATGCAAGCTTTCCTTTTCTCTTTCTATCCTTCCCTCAGCGCATTACATAAAACATGGCAAAATTCTCAACATTAACTGTAAATAAGTTTATTTATTGGCAAAACATCCTGTCAACAGAAATGTCAGCAATCTATTGATCATGTCTGAGACCTTAATAAAAACTTAGCCTTAACATCCACAAACAAAAATATTGGTATCGTTTTTCAAACTCAATCAATGTGATATACTAAACAATTATAAACTTCTATTCAGCATTGCAAAGTCAAGAGAAAAATCATGTTACTTTTGCCAAGAAAAGATGCGAAGATAATGAAGAGCCCAGTTCCAAAAGGGAATAACTCCACTTTTTGTCAAAATTGAGATATTGGTACCAATGAGCAGTATTACCCCTCTAGTTTCATGGAATGAAACCCCTTTCCCAAAAAAACCTTTTGTTTCGATAATGGGTTATTCTGCTATACTTTACTGTGTGAGTTTTGCCATGAAATTACAGATTTTAGTTCCAAAAGGCATTAACTCCACTATGGTTTACCATTTTAGTTCCAAAAGGGAATAACTCCACGAAGAAATTAATGATCAAAGACAAATTGCAATTAAACGGAATCTTTCAGATTTCTCAAACAGATTGCGTTTTAGTCACTAGCATATGTCTAAATATTTAACAACCTTCAAAATTAATATAAATATCAAATGGGCCTGTAATTAAAAAAGTGTGTTTTTCTCCCATTTCACTTTTTTGGAGTTATTCCCTTTTGGAAACAAACTCTTCAAATACAACCATTCCAAGAACCTGCTCATCTACAAGCAGAGATGAATTTAAATCATGGGAAGTGAAGGGTAGAGGTGTGGGATGCATATAATATTAACTGCACAACTAGAAACTGGAGCAGATTTCTTGTCAAGCTTTAAACTGTGGAAAGATCCAGCCCATAGAGGCCAAACAGACCAATCAGAACTGTCAGGAGGAACATGACTGTGTACCAATCAGAACTGTCAGGAGGAACATGGCAGTGTATCCATCAGAACTGTAAGGAGGAACATGGCAGTGTATCCATCAGAACTGTTGGCAGTGTATCCATCAGAACTGTAAGGAGGAACATGGCAGTGTATCCATCAGAACTGTAAGGAGGAACATGAATGTGTATCCATCAGAACTGTCAGGAGGAACATGGCAGTGTATCCATCAGAACTGTAAGGAGGAACATGGCAGTGTATCCATCAGAACTGTCAGGAGGAACATGAATGTGTACCCATCAGAACTGTCAGGAGGAACATGGCAGTGTATCCATCAGAACTGTCAGGAGGAACATGAATGTGTATCCATCAGAACTGTAAGGAGGAACATGGCAGTGTATCCATCAGAACTGTCAGGAGGAACATGAATGTGTACCCATCAGAACTGTCAGGAGGAACATGGCAGTGTACCCATCAGAACTGTCAGGAGGAACATGAATGTGTACCCATCAGAACTGTCAGGAGGAACATGGCTGTGTATCAATCAGAACTGTCAGGAGGAACAAGGCTGTGTACCATCAGAACTGTCAGGAGGAACATGAATGTGTACCCATCAGAACTGTCAGGAGGAACATGGCTGTGTATCAATCAGAACTGTCAGGAGGAACAAGGCTGTGTACCAATCAGAACTGTTAGGAGGAACTTGAATGTGTACATATCAGAACTGTCAGGAGGAACTTGAATGTGTACATATCAGAACTGTCAGGAGGAACATGGCAGTGAACCCATCAGTATTTTATCTCACACTTCATATTTCCATGTTCAACCTGCTACTGACTGTTGCAAACATATGATACTATCCATATCAATCACTTGTCATCACACAAACTGCCAATCACGTTGCTAATCCTGTCTGCACCCTTTCAAAAAAGTCGGGTCACTTTCAGCATTTTTGATCTTGTCCCCTTTTCATGAATGAAATGCAAAAACAAATGCCAGGGCTTGTGAATGTGCTGAATCATGCCGACAACATGCATAATGTTATCTGGGTATGTCTGGACACTACACACCATATAGATTCTCATACTGTTAAGGCTATAGTCAGCCTCGGCACAAATTTTCCACTACCAAACATTTGGTCATGTTGTCACCAAATACATTTGATTAAATTAAAACTTACGGACCAAGTGTACTTTAGGTCCCATCCATAATTTTAGGGTTAGGGTTTAGGGTTAGTGTTAGGGTTAGGTTTAATTTAGGGTTAGGGTTAGGGTTAGGGTTAGGGTGTAGGATTAGGGTTAGTTTTAGGGTTAGGGTTAGGGTATAGTTTTTGATGGGACCTAAAGTATACTTTTTCCAAACTTACACTTGTAACAAACATTTCATGCCAGTTCAATGACTTTAGCTTGATTGAATTCAACCCATGTGCAATTTAGTGTGGAGTTTTATCTGGAGTCACTCTGCAATTTGATGTGATGGTCAAATGTTTGGTAGTGAAAAATCTGTGTGGAGGCAGACTATAATAACCTAACCCATATAGGCTAACCAATAGACTTTGAATCATACAAAGTAGCTTTGAATTGAAGGTTAATCTCTCCCTTAAAAAGTAACTGAATACCCAAAACTTATCTTATTTTAAAGATGAAGATATTTACTAAATATGAAAAACATGCTGGCCGTCAAAAAATATGCATGATTTTTTGCACCCGCCCGTGGCCAGCGAAATATTGTTTTTTCAAATTTATTGTCCATGTTAAAGATTCCCACTTATAATTAAGATCAAACTTTATTAAAACAAACCATTTTTTTAACACCTTTTTAACTGCGAATTGAAAAATGGTCACTTTTTGTGGGAGAGTCAGGCTTTCTGGCTCTGCTGGCATTTGCTATGCCTAATAAATTTAGTGGTGTGAACCCCTCAGTGACCGTCTAGCTTTATTACTACAACACGTCACCTCTGGGGATCATATGAATTCATTCATATCATGTCATTAATGTTGCGAGTCTAAAGATGAGATTCTTTTAATCCGTTTGCAGTGCGGTTGCGCTGCTTTTTGCACTGTAAGGGCACTAGTAGTTGTGTAATTTGAAGCAAATGATTGAATGGTATCAGGTTGAAGTTGAGATTCAATTTTTGACTGTCCATTTTTGCGGTGCATTTTGAATCGAAATAATGGTTTTCAGCGAGAGCGATTCCTTTTATACGGTCCATTTGCAGTGCGGCTCTCCAGAAACGCAAGCGTTTACTTAAATCGGACCTTGGAGCGATTCATCTATCTTGGTTTTGGTCATGCGGAAAATTTTCAATCAGAGAAGATAATGAAATGGAACTGCATTGAAAACGGACGGACAAAATTGAATCTCAGCTTCAACTTGATACCCTTCAGCTCCATTCAATTGTGTGCTCTAAATTATACCACTACCAGTACCCTTACAGTGCAAAACATACCCCAACCAAACTGCAAACGGATAAAAGGACCAGGTAAAAGGAATCTCAGCTTTATACTAAATCAAACCCCTTTACAGGAAAAACAAACAAACAATCAAGATCCCTTGCCACAAACAAATAACCAATATATAGCGCATGCATGCATTTGTTTTCCTGCCTTGCCAAGTTCAACCTTGGAATTGGAATTTTTTCCTGTTTTTTCCATTCCACTGAGAACACAAAGTCTCAGAAGTATTGGAAAATGAGATCAATGCCTTTAAAACCTTATAGAATAATACTGAACATCATATAGCAATTGACAGAGAGAGGCCAATGCTTGTGTCTATGATATGACCCAGGCTTCTCCACTGATGAACAAAGTCACGTTCTTCAAATAAAAGCAGATGAAAGGATTCTGCATGATACACTCCTCACATGGGAGGAACATACATGGAATGCATCAAACCTGCTTCTGAGCGATATCGGCTTATCTGACATACAGAAAGGTTTTGGTAGGTTTTTCACATAAAATCAATTTGCCACAGCGAATGAACATTGTGTTTACGCAAGTTTCCTGTGCAATAATGTATGAGTCGCACTTCAACCATCATTGGATACACCGTTATATTTTGCTCCTGTCTGATGAAACTATATGGTGTATCAGGTAGATGCTTATACATCTTGTATTACTGGGTAAGTTAGGACTTTGGCAGGGATGATATGAGAAGGCCAGTTCTGGCATAATGAATCTTGACCATCCGAGGGCTTCATTAACATCTACGAATGGGCCAATTTTGCACGAAATTCACTCTTTCCGCATGAGAAACATGATGATTTTGCAATGTGTTAGCAACCTGTCCGACGAAAGTAAAATGTATATTTGGATGAAACTAAAATGTGTATTTGGGCTGTATATTATGGAATTATGAAAAGGCCAACTAGTAGAATCAATTATTTTTTCCTAAAGAGCCAAATGTTTACCAAAATGTGCCATTTTACCCCATGTTTAAGCATACAGGGTGTCCCAATAAAAATGCATCACTTTTATTTTTGCTCATATCTCAGAAACCAATAGACAAAAAATAAAACTTTTTCGGAATAATAATAAGTATAATTTAGTCTTTCATCAGTGAAAGTTCGAGCAAATTACGTTGAGTCGTTCTTGAGAAAACTAGATATTTGTACGGAGACTCAATTTTATCCCATTCCAATGGGGTTTACCACAGTAAATCATGTTTATCATGAAGCACATCTTTAGGTTACTATTGATCAATTTACTTTAAACTTGCAAAGCAGACTCTTAAAGATCACAAAATACGGCATACAGCGTGTTTCTATTAATTATCCTGTATTTATCCGGATAAAATTTAACCGTATAATAGCGGCGAGCGGCGAGTTTCCATTAGATTACAGTTTGCGCAAAGTGAACAGGGTCGAGTGATCTTTACAAATTGCCGGATAAAAGTTCTTTGACCTAGCTTATCACAAAGTATTGAGTAGAGATTGTGT
>JXSR01S012114.1:80873-100816 GCA_000969725.1 Ophiothrix spiculata | reverse complement strand
GTGTTATGGTTCGGTGACAACTTCTATCAAAAATAAAGACATTTGTCATGATTTTAATGATTTCTTGAAACGGCTCCACCTTATTTGATATACCTATTCGTGACTTAGGTCGCAATGCAGATGCCAATGCCATCACAAAACATCATAAAACTGAGTCAAACATCATAATCCACTGAGGAAGACAGTAGAAAGGAGTTTTCAAATTGGATGCATCTGAAGTTATCTAGTTATTGGGGATAGTGATAATTATTTAAGTGCTTGCTTTAAGACTTTGATGTTATTGAAATATCATTAATTAGCTCAATATGACAAATGCTGACTTTACTGGGGTTTGTGTTGGATGGTCACATATTCATAAAGGATGATCAGATTTATTTGCCAGCAAGAGACTCAAGAGCACTCAAGAGTATCCCTGTGGGAGCAAATTGGGCTAGCGGCCAACTGCAAACAGCCCTAGGACTGGGGACCGAACCGGGGACAGTCAAGTACTCATTGTCGTGGCAAAGCCAGTAATGCTGAGCCACCTGCTTACCAACAAATTAAGTAAATATAAACAAAATTTATGAATAACAAGTACAAGCGCCTAGACTGAATTCCAAGGATTAAGCCTGTTCTTAATTGCCTTGTACGTGAGACCATTTATTTGTCATACGGCTACCATGGGAACAAAATTAAAATTCCAAAACGTGATCAATATGATGAAATTGAAAATGAAGGTTTACCAAGAACTCTTCAATTATGACAAATCATATTCTCAATCTTGCCAAAATATTCAAGCATCAGTTGACAGAAGGCCCTTGATACGATCTCATTATATCATATATGTTACACCTCATAAATCATCATAAAATTATACTATCTAAAGCTAAGTATCATTTGCGAGGATTCAAGGAAATTATTTCACGAAGGTGATTGTAAATTCCATTCGTAATGGTAAGTCTAAAAATGATTGTGTCTACAAATGATCAAAAGATCCATTCCACAAAAGGTACCAGAGCTATGACTATGAACAAAGATATGAATAATCGTAACAATAAAAACTGTACACAATGCTGCTCTATATTTCACAAAGAGTTACAAAACGTTTGTAATTGCTGATTTCTATTGAACAACATTCGCTCTCTGAAAAGAGATCTCACATTATTATTACAGAGCAAATGGGCAGCCATTTTCATCTCATCACGATATATGATGACATTTGGTGCAAAATTCCAACTTCTAATAATATATACCATGTTTATGATGACTAAAAGTTTAGAGTTATGATATTTAATATATAGTCAGAAAATCAGTGGACAGGATCTAGGCCAGTCCCTTTAAGTCCAATTTAGTAACAAGTGGTACTAAGGGACGCACCATTAGATTTCTAGGGGGGCAGACTGGGGACCGAACCCGGGACAGTCCAGTACTCATTGTCGTGGCAAAGCCAGTAATGCTGAGCCACATGCTTACCTATACATGAAGAAAATGTATACAAAATCTATGAATAACAAGTACAAGAGCCTAGAATGAATTCCAAGGACAAAGCCTGTTCTTAACTACCTTGTACGTGAGACCATTTATTTGTCATCCGGTTACCATGAGAACAAAATTAAAATTTCAAAATGATGTGATCATAAACAATGTGATGAAATTGAAAATGAAGGTTTACCAAGAACTCTTCAATTATGACAAATCATATTCCCAATCTTGCCAAAATATTCAAGCATCAGTTGACAGAAGGCCCTTGATACGATC
The DNA here is from genome assembly GCA_000969725.1 of Ophiothrix spiculata. NCBI lineage: Eukaryota > Metazoa > Echinodermata > Ophiuroidea > Amphilepidida > Ophiotrichidae > Ophiothrix > Ophiothrix spiculata. The sequence continues at coordinate 99,079 of JXSR01S012114.1, read as the reverse complement.
TTATGATATCTCAGATACATCCAATACCTGTTGGGAGACACAGACAACATGATGAGCTCTGACAAACTGTCTAAATTAGCACAGGATGGGTGTGGTTAGAAAAAGCTTGTAGTCGCCTGCTCTGCAATCGAAAGATGATGATGATGTATCTAGTGTCATCTCCTATGTTCATTCTCCTTGCTATAGCATCATTCTGTTTGTAAAGTTGCTATTTCACAAGCCAAAAGGCTATATAGAAAAGCAATCTGTTTAATACAAGTTGATTGGAACTTTTATTTATCAAATTTCTTAGTAAGATATGACAATAGCTTGGAAAATATTTGTTCCTTGATGATATAAAAGCATAAACAAATTATTCGACTTGATCTATAACGTTTCCATACCATGAAATGTATGCAAAAATGAGCAACATTATAGGCAAAGCAAACATTTATTGGACAGTGAAAACAAAAATCCAGAGTGCAGGGCCCCATTGTTTGTAAAAGCAGCAGCTACCCAAGATTTTTGTTTACATTGTCCAAGAAATTATTTGCTTTGCCAATAGTACTTCAATAGAAGCTTTAGATCAATTCATTCTGAGTTAATTTGTATAAAAATGGCAAAAACTTAGTACTACAGTGTGTCTCAATAAAAATTGTGCAAGTTTAAAAGCACCCTCTGTGGCGAAACCAAAAGACATGGGTAATATAATGGTACATCACTGCAAAGGAACAACTCCAAGCTTTTAAATGCCGTTTGTTTCATTGCTTTTTGCCTATGCAAACTAGAGATATGCTTGATTAAACATAAATTTTGAAAAACCCATTTGTGCCACTTTTTCAGAAAACTGATTGAACATTGGTTGTTGATATTCAGTGCCTTTTCTGTTAATAAAACTGTTCATTGCAGGACCAGAATGTACAAATTACTCAATATCATTAATCATGTATTGGTCTTGAGCTTGAAGTGTGATAATAAGTGATAAGCTGTCCATTCAGATGAGTAAGTCCAAGGACTCCTTGGTAAGTCACTAGCAACATTCAATAGGGATTCAGAATTTTAAAAAGGAGAATGGTGGTGAAAAACTGTTATCTCTAACCTTCGTGTTCACCTTTCAAAAGAGATTACATAACATCATAAAGAAATATTATCCATTGAAAAAAAGAGGCTTAAAGTCCGGGAAGCATTGAAGATGCTTGCTCATTCGGACTTTAAGCATTCTAAGAATGGCATTGCGAGCGCAGTTTACATTTGATGAACGAGTCTTCATGGTACTGAAATATCATGAAACTTGAAGTCCTTATGGGGTTCTTAGGCAATTCAGGATATCCTATCCAAATACACGGACTCCTCGGAATACGCTTGCCAATCGGCCAAATATTTGGCTTTATATTTGACAAGTAGGAACTTAAATACATGTAAATCAAATTCTGGTAGACTCAGAAGTGGAAGATTGCAGCTAAACATCGATGAAGTCCGGCGTGCAATTCATCATGATCCACTGATAATATCAAAAAGAAACCCTTTGCCAAACATTTCGAGAAGTACTTTTAATCGTATTACAGGTTTAGATTTAGCTTGGCACCCATATATCATGGTTCGCAGGCACTCTTTGAAGCCAGAAGACTCTCAAAGGTGTGTAGAATACAGCCAATGGTTAGTTAACACCAAGCAAAGGTTTCTCTCAGACGTATTACTTGCTTAAAGTCCCAATGAGCAAGCATCATTATTGCTAAGTGACTTATTGATCTGAATGGACAGCTTATCACTTATTATCACACTTGAAGCTCAAGATCAATACATGATCATTGATATTGAATAACTTATACATTCTGGTCCTACAAATGAACATTTTTATGAACAGAAAAGACACTGAATATCAAAAAACAATGTTCAACCAGTTTCTGAAAAAGTGGCACAAATGGGTTTTTCAAAATTTGTGTTTAATGAAGCATATCTCTAGTTTGCAAAGCCAAAAAGTAATGAAACAAACGGCATTTAAAAGCTTGGAGTTTTTCCTTTACAGTGATGTACCATTATATTACCTTAGTCTTTTAGTATTGCCACAGAGGGCGCTTTTAAACTTGCACAATTTTTATTGAGACACACTGTAGTACCTATATATTTAGAATGAGTTGAATCTCCACAGTGGAAAGAATTTCTCTTACATACAATCTTATCCGAATAAGCGTAAAAGAGGTAATCAATGAATTAATCAACACTATGGAAAAGGCTGCCACTTTCATTGTCACTCATGAAAGGTGAGTCTTTTGTACCTCCAGTATATTTTTAGACTTTTTAGGGATGGGGAGGTACAACACTATAGGGTTCTTCTTAATCAAAATCTGCACACCAAACTCAGTGCATGTTGCACTATACACCAAATCATAAATGTATAGGCCAAATCAAATCATAACTGTGTAGGTTAAAGCAACCAAGTCATAAAGCCATCATCAAATCCACAAGTTCACTATCCCATTCAAAAACTTCAAAAGATTTGAGGGGTGCTCTGGCAAAATGAGCAGAAAGTCAACAAATTTCTAGATTGAGCTTATGACATATATTTCATTCATCATAATCTCAGCTTTCAATTGATATATAATATGCCACGCAATCTTCATTTGCAAGACAGCCTTATGAATATCTGGCAATAAAAAATACCCAAAAATCAATGTTGAAGTTACTGGATACTCCCAAAGGATGATTAAAGCTCTTCCCATAACACACATCAACCATATGACTAACCCAATGGAATGTTGACCAAGGTCACTCCACTACTACATTCATTTGTGTGGCAAATATTTTGAATTTGCTCCTTTTCAAACTGTGTTTTGGGAATGAAGACATGTGTCGAAGTGGTATTTGTTTACACTGACATCAAGCTGTGATTATCCCCTTTCTGAAGGTCTTTTTCATTCACACTTCGACTAAGTAATGAATTTTCTATAGCAAGTTTTCCATCAGCAGTTTAACATGTAAGTCTATGGTTGTCGTTCACTCAGTGGGTTGTTTATAAGCTGTGGAAGTAACAGTTTGAATTGAATGGTGGGAAGTACTTAAAACACCCTTTGGAATACTCCCATGAATACCATAGTGTATAATAGCAAACGTTGATCGATTAACTGTGAGTAATTGCACTTCCCAGCATCACTGACCGTCAAAACTCAAGATATAGGTAAAGTTTCATGCACGAATACATTTTATGTCAAAAAACTAAATTCTACCTTTTAATCATTTTTTTACTTTGGCAGCCATTTGTTTAAAAATCTTTATTTGCAGCTTTCTGCTCATTTTGCCACAGCAACTCACATATCTCAATCGTATTCGCAAACACCTCGATACTGAGACATGTCACAACATTGTCCGCACTCTTATATTGTCAAGATTGGATTACTGTAATTCACTTATGTATGGTATTGATAAGAAGCAGCTTCATCGCCTTCAGGTCCTTCAAAACAAGTGCGCGCGCCTGATCTTGAGACAACCTACACGCGCTCATGCTTCTCCATTACTCCATTCCCTTCATTGGTTGCCTGTTACCCAAAGGATTGAATACAAACTTCTCCTCATCACATTTAAAGCTTTTCATCTTAATTCCCCTCAGTATCTCGCTTCTTATTTTCAGTTATACAAGACCGCTTATGCTCTTCGTTCCAGCTCAACCATCAAATTTCATGTGCCTCGCACCAATAAACAACATGGTGATCGTGCCCTGTCAGTTGCTGGTCCTTACTTATGGAATGAATTGCCTGTCAACATCCGTGGTCTTGAGCACATTTCTACTTTTAAAAGTCATTTGAAGTCACATCTGTATCCTAAACTGTAGTTTTCTCCTTTTTCTGTTTCTTTAGCGCCTTATCTACTTTAGTAAAAGGCGCTCTATAAATCTCATTATTATTATTATTATTTATATGCCCATTTTTGAGTAGTTTCATAACCATCCTTGACCTTGACTAATAAACCCTGCACGTTTGACTCCACCAGGAGTGTTATGCAGTATTCCGTCACATTCAGATAAAGTTCATAAGATCATAAATAATTGATAACATTTATTGAAATGAACTCTGAAAATGTGGTCAGGAAATTTCCAATGATGTGTTATTTGTATTGAGAGTCTCCAGTATAAACATTCATATAATCTTATTATATTGAAACAATGTGAAACCATAGATCTTTAAGTGCAAAAATGGAAGCGATGACTTCAGATATAATTTAAACCATATGCTTTATATTTTCATAGGAAATGAATTAAATCAAATGTCATCAAATCTTATTAATGTTATATAGTACTGAAAACATACTTTAGTGTTATGAAACCTGTACTTATAAAGACGTCTGTGAACTGGGCTGTGACAATTATATTGCCCGATTTCCCTGTGAATAACCCTTCCCGATTTGGCAAGCTAAAATCAGACCTGAACTGCTCTAAAGACTTAACAGGATGAGTTATCATAAACAGGGAAAATCAAATTTGCCAAACTTATAAATTCAACTTACATTGAGGGTGCTTTGGTCAAAAATAATTTCTTTATCAGTAAACTGTCAAACAAAATTCCAAATGTATTACTACACTGTATACCTACTATCTTCAACGCATTGAAAAATACCATTTACAATTTACATCAAAAGTAGCACATGACTGTTAAAGCAATACTATATAGTGTTAAAATAAAGTGCCCTCTGTCTGATTTTTTAAACTTATTGGGTCTGTTTTTTGGTAGATATTAATACCCACCAAACGATTTGGCTTGAATATGCATACTTTTCCTGTCATGGCAATTTCTTGAATTAAAATTGGGATCCCAAATTCAGTATAGGAAAGCATGCATGTACTTTTTGTCCATTTTTCTGTGGGAAAACAAGTTTTTGACAAAATACACTTAAAAATGCTTTTAGATAAACACATTCCTTCATTTTAGGCTGTTTTTACTCAGAACCATTTCTGATCAAAATCTTGCTCCTCGCACTCACTACATACATCACAATGCAGATTTGAACCCACGACTACCCGATGAATACGAGTCGGAGACTTATACCGGTAGGCCACACACAACTCAAAGACTAGGAAACATCACTGGAAATGATTAATAAATTTTGTTTACAATAATAAATCAAAAAGTCATAATCAACAGGAAAAATAAACTAATTTAGTAATATATCAGCATCCCATTTCAGTGATCTTATGCAACAAATTATCTTGATCCTATATCCTATATCTGCCACTCTCTCTCTAATCCCCTAAATAGCAAATAAGTGATGAACTAATCCCCTAACACAAGTGGCAATTACACCTTGCGTCGCCACGATGGGTGACTTCTTCAATCCCTGTTTACTTGAATCCTGGAATAATTGTTTTCTTCCTCCTCTCTGCTTTCTTAGGGGCACACCATTAGATTTCCAGGGGGGGCAGGAAGTTTTTTGAAAAAAAATTCCCCCCGAACATGGTATAGGCAGAAAAACAGTAATTTCCAGGGGAAAAAATTCGCTCCCAAATGGGGCGCGAAAAAAATATTCAACCCCGAAGCAAACTTCCTGCTCCCCCCTGGGAATCTAATGGTGCGTCCCTTAGTACCACTTGTTACTAAATTGGACTTAAATATCATTACAAAATCAACAGTACTTGTATGACAGCTTTGAGACTTTGGCACCAGTATATCGGCTACAATTAATAATAACCTTATTTTATATGACTGTGCATGGGCTGATCTTCAAAAGCTTAATTCTATAATTGACTTTGTGGATTATATAACCACTTACTCAGCACAAAGTGCAATGTGGCCAAGTTGCAGCACAGGAATATAGGATAATCCTCATCAGCAAGCGTTTTGTGAATATAATCTGTTTTGTAACCCAAGATCTGTTTTCTTACATAAGTTGACAAAAATATTGTTGAATAACACAGTAATGAAATCTCAAAATAAATTTGTCCGAAATTTGCGAATCCCAAGGACAAGGTTGATTATGACCATTTTCTATAACAAATGACAAACAAATATTTGTCTAATCATACAGATGATACTCCCAAATCTAATATTTTGCTGACTATATATCAAGAAAGATAATGGTGCTCTCCACACAGGAGCGGCAAATCTAGATGAATGTACATTTTTAGCAGTGTGTTTATGGGTCTAAAGACGCTGATTTTCAACAAAAAGGGTGTTTTTTAAACAAAAAACACAAAATGTTCGCATAATTAAAGGCGTGTTTTACCTATACTCTTTTACCAATACAGTTCTGAAGACTCTACTTTTGCACTGAACATCAGTTCCCAAGACCCTACATTTTCCATGATTAAAGAGTTCTCAAGACCTTACTTTTTGCACGGCCTGTAAGTTCCCTAGCCTTCAAAATTTGTGCTGCCGTGGCACTACTCCGTCACAAAATAAAGTGAGTGCACCCGCCCGGAGCATTGAGTACAAACATAAAGCCATAAAAAACAATTCATTGGAGCAGTCTTTGATGGCAAATAGGTACACTCAAGAACGTTGAGCAGGTGTTAAATGTGAGATTAGTCAAAGTACCACATACCCGAATACATGAGTACCCCTCCCCAGGCTTATGACATCCTATGATTTTTTTAAAGCTCCTTAATATTTGTTTTAAAGTCATAGGTCCGTATGCACAAAGCAGGACTAACTTAGTCCCGGACTAAATGAAATTTGAAATTTGGGAAAATTGCACATTTTTGAGGAAATCTAGCGATAATTTATGTTCTTTATTATAGATTTAAACTGAAAATTTTAATATTTGATTCATTTGTCTGTTTTAGAACATTGCAATTATTGTTAGAACAAATAAATGGTTTGTTCTTTTTGGAAAAAATGCCAATGTTCCAAAACAGATCAATGGTCAAATTAAAGTCATTTTATCATAGATCTTAATGCAAGGGCATAAATTATTACAGATTCCACTAAAGTTAGTCCTGCTTTGTGCATATGGACCATAAAGACAACAATATGATCATGGTCAATTGACATCATTTCACAAACCAAATCCATCAGCCGATAAACAAGCAAACCTGATTCTTGTACGTCTATTAATTGTGTCATCAGGTCAGAGGAAGTATTACATTCAACATATCCACTGATCAGTCTGGCGGCAGGATTTGGCAGTTCAGCTATGCGTGGGCAGGGCAGGTTTACATGTTGTAGCAATCTGAAAACTGATCATTAAATATAATTAGAAAATATCTTTTAACACTTTGAAACAGAGTAGGATGCTGAGTTTCAAATATAGTGTGCGTTTGAAACAAGTGTATTAATGTTCCACCTATGTGGGTTTAAATTAAAGTAAGATTATGTTCACAAATATGTTAAAGTTTATAGAGTTTGGAATCAAACTAAAGTCATATATAAAAAACAGATATTTCTGACAGAAGATTTAATTGCTTGCTCATTGATGTAGAAACTTATTCACATGGTTTGATAAGACACATTTTGGACACAGTTAACAAAAATAAGGCACCCCGCCACAAGAAACACTAAAAATGTTTTTTCAAATACTTTTTATGTTAAAAGAGCAACACCTCAAACAGCTGTCGAGTGTCTTACGCCATATAAAATGGTGGCCCATCTTCAATCACAGGCACAAAGCTAGTATGTGAAGGATAACTTCATTTTTCCTTGCAATGAAATTATTCCTTAAGATTCACCAGGTATACACTGTCTAACACCCAAAGGAGGAGCATTTGCACAGGAGACCGGTGGCTTAATGTGACTTCCAAACCACAGAGCAATTAGAGTAAAGTTTCTTGCACAAGGAAACAAAGAGACACGTTCTAAACATCATAGTGAAGGTCCGACCAGGTTTTGAACTTTGAACTAGGCCTGGGACTAAAACCCGGGTACCCGCCCGTCATGAGATTACCCAGGTAAAAAATCTGCCGACCGATTACCAGAACTAGACAATCAAATCAAAGAATTTTGAACAAAAAATTTTGTGTTCAACAATTTATGATAACATCATTATCTGATCGACGTAAACATGATAAATCATGACCAGAATTGGCGAATAATCAAAATTTTTGGTGTTATTGAGACATCATATCATGGTCGTAGTAGACCCGTTCTTACATTGTAAATGCTCAATTATCAATACGGTTGGGAACCAGGGTACCCGACCGAAAAATGAGTCGGGTACCTGGGTAGCAAATTACCCGAAAAGTCCCAGGCCTACTTGGAACCTCTGCATTAAGAGCCCCATGCTCTAACCGCTTGACCACTCACCCCTTCATGGCTTTGTCCTTTTGTCTCTAGTCTGTCTTTTGTAAGTTTTCCTTGTCTTTGTTTGGACAAACGCAAGTGAATTTTACTTGGATTTGTTAAAGAAAATAATACCTATATTAGATTTGCAATCTTACAAAATGCACAACATTCTTGGTGATAAAATAAAAAATAAATCCATTGTAAAAATGTTGTCTATAACATGTTATAAATAAGTTGCATTTACACTTTAAAATTCAATAAACTGTGAAAGCTACACTTCCATCCTTTGATAATGATATCAATCAAAACACATGTAAGGATCACTAAAAGTTGGATTCAAATTTACCAAAGTTGAAGGAAAAGTGCATCTAGGGAGCATTCCTAAATCGGAGTGCAAGAAAGTCGTATCTGCAATAGCTGCCATTTGTCATAAATTTGGATTGCACACTTTATAATCTCCAGTCTTGGGTCAGTGGTTCTTGAAATGGTTTTTCAAGTGACAGTGTCACCTGAAGAACCATTTCAAGAACCACTGATAAGTGATATAAGACAGGGAAATTTTGAGGGATTTTTCACATTCTTGTGACAAGTTGTAAAATAAATATAACTTAGGGCAGCCATTGCAGATACGACTTTCTTGCACTCACATGATGAAATATCTCTTTTTCAATAAACAGCCATGAACTTGCTCTACTGTTTACATTTATCAATAATAACATAGCAAATGAGGAAGTTCCAATTGCACTAATCCAATTATGTTGTCATGAAAATCTTGTATAGACATCTTAATTTGCGCAGCGAAAAATGTTCTGTAAATCTTGTTGTGCTTGATCATTGTATTATTTATGCTCCTTATGGGTCTCCCTATCAATTGTTATATCATAACAAACATCTTTTTCTTTTAAAGTGTATACGCCTCATAATACTAATTGGTAATCATTTTTCGTTGAATTTCAATGCGTGTTTCAAGTTTATATGTTCTCCGTCATGAAGTAAAAATGCAGTTCGAGCCTTTATAGAACCAAAACAGATACTTTCTATAAGCATGCAGAGTTACTTCAATCCAATCCAAAAAGTTGTATTTAAACCTGTTTGATATAAAAGATACTGCCTTAAGTTATATGAAAGAGAATTGATCGTCTGCAAATTTATGCAGGATCTCTCCCAGGAAATAGAAAGTAACTTGCAATTTATCTGCAATACACATACTGCGTTTTTACATTGTTGGGCAGTGTACCCGAAACAAAAGTCTCAGCTGGATTCAAATCTAAAACTGAAAACATATATGGATTGGTTTTCAAGTGGAAGCATGTTTATGAGGTCATTTTGGTCTATCAATCTTGTCCAGAAAATAACAGGAAATTTACCATACAAAACAAAGATCCATCACTCCACAGGGTCAAACATGCTGGAATTGGTTACCACAAAAACTTCACGTTAACTCTGTTTTGTCCCCTTTCATGTTGAAATCCATCTGTGCACTCTTATAACTACTTCACAAAACACAAATCCTGATCATCTTTCAACTAAAACTAATCATCAATGAGGTAGCAGTACAAAAAGGAAATGCAAGACTTCCAACAATATATCTAGCACTCTTTGGTCACAATATCAGGCTTGGGGATTACCTGCAATTACTTTACCTCATAAATATTTATTATGAAGCCATGAAATACCATTGGTCAGTTAAACCTGATGCACATGACAGTAAAGCCCACGCAGGGAAAAAAAAGAAAAACTACTACATCCCTACTATCGCACCCCTGTAATCATATCACATATCACTGCTGAATAGACATCGAAGAAGGTGATTACGCTTGCGGGATAACAATTTTTTTCATAAATAGTAATAATTCAATATTGTTTGCACCCATTTTCCGTAGGCAAAGTTCATTTCACACTTTACTAACACGTTTGGTTTCTCACACGTCATATCACTTCGTAATTTATATGTTGGCTTTTATGCTGATGTAGTTGTGCCATCAGAGTATTCCACTTTTGTTACAAAAATTTAGAAAAAATTAATGGAGCATTTACTATTTTACAAGAACACAATAATCAACCTTTTGAGCTTTCCTATACTTTGTGTGGTAAATCAGGTACATTTTTTTGAGAAAAAATATACTTTTTGATACGACTTTATCTCAAAAACGCACATGGTGACCTTTTTTAATTTTAAATTTTAGATTCATTATCAGCACAAATAAACCTACCAAATACTAAATCTAATTTTTAAGAAATTCAATGGAGATTTTGCTTCTGCGAGAAACAAATTAGACACTGCATCTTTATTACAAGTACAAAGGCAACTGATACAAAATGATGTACCTGCTTCCGTAACTTGATTATCTCAAATAAAGCTGTTGTAGTGGTGGTTCAACAATTTGGGATTCTATAGGTTGTTTGGCATGTCCTTTTTAAAATCTCGGGTGTCCCTGGTGCTTTAAAGATAAAAAACACAACAACGACAACAACAACAAAACTGTTAGTTATCAGTACAGATAAGATAAGCATTCCTTCACCAGCAATCAGCCATCACTATTATTTCATCCAAACCATTTGATATCAAAATTTTCTTTACAAATTACATGGAGCATCTTGTGAAAACAAACACATAAACAAACAAATGCAAAATCATGATAGGAAATTCAAAACCCACATCCATTTTTGCGAAAAAAATATCCCATGATAAGGTCAAAATCGTGTTGCAGACAAAAATAAACTAAGTAGACGTTGTAGACAGAAGCACTTCCCAATATTTATGAAAATAAAGGCTAATCTGAAAATATTGTGCCCATGGGATTATAGCTGCATGGGACCAAGATTGGGGTATTGAGAAGTTGGATAGAAATGATTGTCTCAATCGAGGGACAGAGAGAGAGAGAGAGAGTCAAGTCATGATGGTATCATTTGATAAAGTGGCATTTCTGCTATATCATGAGTATGATCTTGATAAAGGGGAAAACATGATTTTTCTAACATGGTCAGTTTTGGACAAAAGATGAAGCCACAGAAATAATGAAGAGAAACCATTACTGTTATCACTCCATGGTAATTCTGTAAAACCATCTGCATATCTAGCTCATCGTACATTGCAATATAGGTGTGGTTACAGATTAGAGTAGGTGTGGTCACAGATTAGAGTGGGTTTTTTTAAGCAGTCAAGTTAGCTCAAACGGTTAGGCGCTCGCTTGCGGTGCGAAGATCCCGAGTTCGAACCCCGCTGGTGCCAAAAAGTTGAGTGTGCTTGAAATTCCATTAGACAAGGAACTAACTGCTAATTGTCTCGTGGAAACAAATACTAAACTCGGGTGTATATGGTGTGTATGTGGGCTGATTATGGTTAAGTGCTTCTAGAGGTTGTTGCAGAACCTGAAATGATGCTTGGTGTGAAATGGAGCCACAGTGGTCAGCGATCACTTTTAAAGTGTGCAGAGACCGCATGGAATTGCAAATTCGGGAGGAATAACGCACTATAAATCCCCAGTATTTACTTAAAAATTACAATTATAGTACATAATATGCTCATAGAATTTGAGCAAGTCAAGATTTGTACACTTTATTTAATTTCCAAGCTTGAACAAAAAAATCCAGATGGTACAATAACCTCCATATGCAACAACAACAAACAGGGGAACGTGGCCAAGCAGTTTGAGCTCAGGACTCATAATACAGAGGTCTTGGGTTCAAGCTCCGGTTGGACCATTTCTCTATTTATTTCCTTGGGAAAGAAACTTAACTCTAATTAGATAACTCTAATTAATTTAGAGCAATTGTTGCTCTAAGGAGCAATAATTGCTCCAAGGTTCGGAGGTCACAAGCTGTTGGTCCCCTGTGGAAATGTTCTTCTTTGGAGCACTGCATATTTGATTTGTCATATCAAACCCGGCACAAACATTTAGTAGCAAGCACCTTTAGTATTTAGGCAGTAAATGGTTTGTTATCTGTGGTAGCTAGCCTTAGTTAAAGTGATTGGGAAAAATGGCTATGTCCTGCATGCCCCAACGAATTAACAAATGTAGACATAAGTGCAGAGCGACGAGTACCGTGTTTTGATATGTCGAGTCACATAAAGTGCATACCTGGTGAAATATAATCAAAACTCTTCAAGCAGATATTGTTAACCCAGTCTTCCATGCTTTGTTGTTAGCAGTCAAGTTAGCTCAAACGGTAAGGTGCTTGCTTGTGGTGTGGAAGGTCCCGAGTTTGAGCCCTGCTGTTGCCAAAAGTTGAAGTTGAGTGTGCTTAAAATTTCCTTGAACAATCAAGTCGGGGAGCTGATCTGGGCAGCGATGGTGTATATTTGGGCCGATCAAGGCTCAACACCCCTAGAGGTTGCAACAGAACCTGAAGTGATGCTTGGTATGAAATGAAGGCCACAGTGGTATTACATGGAGACCGCATGGTATTACAAATCTTGGAGGCATAGTGCACTATAAATCCCAAGTATTTATCTTTTTACTAATTTAGTTTTTGTTAACTTGACCCCCTTCTATCTCATAATCTTGTCTCAATTCACTGATGAGGAAATCATAGATGTTTAACTAACCATGCAAATCTCCCGTGACATTTCGCTACATAGGAAGTATGTTTTGGACAAGTATGTAATCTATACCGTACATTAATGTTAAACAAGAGGTGATGATGTATTATCCCCATAGCTGTCTAGGGACATCTGGTTATTTCTGATCTAAAGCTGAATAAGTTCAGTCTACAAATGTATGAAAAAAAGTAACACACTGGAGATTTGGTAGTCCAGAAACACAAATTGATAACATTTGCAGAATGGGATCAAGTACCTTTTGACAATATAGACTCACTTGGAATTTGCTATTGCATAGCTATAGGATATCTACAGATTGACAGTAAAGGAATTATATTCCCCCCTTTGAAGAATCAAGGCTCCACAGAAAGCTATGTGTTCAAATCTCAACACCATCCAACAAGCCTCTTTCAGAAAAACCATGACAGTTAAAAAATCCTCTTGTCCCCAGATATGTACCCTCTATATTTCACCATTGCATGTTTCATTTATCTAATTTGTTTGTTTGTTTTTTTATCCAAATTGGTCATAGGGGACAAATGGAATCAACAACAAAGTCATAGAACTCAGAAGCATTGATAACCCATAAATGACTGTAACATGCCATGTTGGCCAGTGGTCACCCCAACTCAACTTGGTATGGTAACATTGCATGCAAGTTGCATTCATATATAGTTTACTGTAAATTTACAAGTCACTTGAAATTACTAAAAAAAAGCTCACAATTTTGTTTACAGCACTCAAGATACAGTTTTTAGCCACTTGACCACATTCACATCAAGTAACTAAATAAGTATGGGGACACAAGACAAACAGTCATAGAGAAGTAAATATGACAAATTTGGATCAGTTTCCGCATGGTGAAGCATTATTTCCTCACCTGCCATGATACATTAGAACATTTGGCCATCACATTGTCAAGGCCAAGGAACATTATTACTAATTGCAACAACAACAATAATAGCAAATAATAATAATAAATAATAACTGGGTTCATGTACAGCGATTTTTCATTTAGATCAAACCGCTCATGATTCGCTGCAGGTAGATCATCACAATTATTTCACTTCATTCAGTGGCAGCCTTTTTCAGGCGCACATCCTATCGGTACTTGGATTGTAATATTTACCCTTTTGCAGCTTCCCATATCCTGGGTGGGGGCAGACTATGATGGACAAATCTGGTGACAGTTTTAAGTGCAAGAGGAAGACCGGATCACCCAAAAAAAACCTGTCACAGCGAGGTATGGACTGAAAACCAAATGCACATAAGCGCTGGGACCGGAACCCACAACAGTCCTGGGCTCATTGGTGCAAAGGGAGGGAAGTACCGCTGCGCTTACCCGCTTCCCCATACTGTATAGCTTAATCATACAACTACACTGGCTTGTCATAGAAGCAAATGTGTTTAAGCAGTCGGTGTTGCGAAGGTTAGATGAAGGACATAAATCCGTCACAATGAGGGAAATGGTAACACTTTGCAGATTACGAAGAACGTGTCCATGTGCATCTTCCATAAAACTGTACGAAATGAGTAATTCTAAGAATATACTAAATAAATTTGGACAATCTGAAAAAAACATAAGATTTCAAAATAGTAAAATGAGAAAAATGGCAAGTTAATAGAGGAAAATTGTGAGCTTTGTCACAGTTGGCAGTGCCATTTTTAACCCACCCTTTTTATCTTTAACCCATGCACCCTTTATATGAAAACACCCTTTATACTGTAAAGTCAAGACCTACCCTTTGACCATTTTAGATTTGACTGCATTGCACCACAATGTGTACTTGCTTATTTGGAAGTCTTACAATTTTTATTCCCAACACAGACTGGAAAAATTTAATACTGAGTGTTTTGAAGATAACAGCCTGCTAGTCTGAAGGTTCATCAGTCCTAAGGTTCACTAGTCTGAAAATGAAATAGGCTTCTAGGGTTCGCATTTTGCATTTGATCAAAATTTTAATCTCAGAACACACCCTTTATAATTCTGATCCACCCTTTTTACAAAACAATCCTTTATAACCATGGAATCAAGAAACCCACCCTTTTATCTATTTTCTTGATTTTGCAAACCCACCCTTTAAAAAGGGTGGGTTACCAACTATGTTTGTAGAATGTGGGAGAATGTTGTCTTACAGATAGTCAAGGTATAAGAAAAGCAAAACTTCATACTTGGGGGGAAAGTTAGAAAGGTAATGAAGAAAATTGGAGAGTAGATTTACAAGTTGGATGCCTGGAATAATACACAGCATGGCATCACATCCAGATAGCACATACATACATATACGTATAATTTTCTTCATTCAACATTAATCTTAGAAGAAATTATTGAAATGTGCGTGACAATAAGTATTCAGGATGGATGACTAGAATAATGTATAGCAACATTATTCAGACAGTGGATATATTGATGTACACTCCCGGTCAAAAGTGTTTGCGCACAAAACCTTTAACAAGCCATATCTCGAGAACCTTTCACAATTTGCAATTTTTTGTTACGGATTTTATATTTGTTATAGTTCTAAAGAAATCAACAGGAATTGCATTCAGCGCATTTGAAAATATGGCGCGCTAAACGTATTGTATACTTTCTTCTGCACATTCAAAAAATGGAGTTTAAATATATAACTGCACATTTGTTTGAAAGCTCATAACCTGACAATGTTCTTCATGGTTACAAGGTGATAACGAGCAACAAGAATATTCAACTACACAGGTACATATCAATAACAGCATGTGGTGTATTTGTGTGTGGTCCAGGAAATCAGCCATTTTGATGGTTATGGAAGAACAAATAGAAGAGGAAACATGGATTGATTTATTTTGGATACATATGACAACTATAAAAAAACATTATTTTGTTAAGAGTCTTATATAATAATTTGGTTTTTGCCCGTATTTAAGCATGTGCAAACACTTTTGACCGGGAGTGTATAACATTCCTCACTCAACAATGTTCCTTTGGAAAAAAGTCAGAAACGGAGGAGACACGATATAGGGTTTACAAGATTGATGACTAGATATGTATAGAATCATTAATCATACAGCGAACACATGAATGTGCAATAACATTCATGCTTTCCTGTCATGTTTTTGCTCATAATTACAACAATTTTGGAGTAAAAATCACATGAGGCACAAAGATTTATGTTCGGAAGGAAAGTCCCTGATTACGGTGCTCATTTATACGACATCCAAATGACTGAGCGTGCAAAGCATAGGATATCCCTCCAATATACTGGATATGAGTGTCAAGACCAGCTTCCTAAAATGGGAAATCTTATGTAAAGAACAAAACAGAATTATTCATCATGAGTTCCTGTCATTGATCCAAAACATCCACAATGTAATGATGAATGTTGCATTTTGTTTATTCTATGTCTAAAGCTTAATTCAGAATCAAATAAACTTGAAGTTCAGCAAACTTTTTGTCTTGAAAATTCAAAAAGTGGGAATTTGACACTACATGAATTCAGCATGCATACATATATATGCATCCCTGCATGCATACAAATACGCCCATACATAAATGGAAGAGAGCTGTAAAATTGGACTAAAAATAGCAGTCAAAACATGATATATTGAAACCGACTCTGGGAATCCATGTAATCA
This sequence comes from Ophiothrix spiculata, assembly GCA_000969725.1. Taxonomy (NCBI): domain Eukaryota; kingdom Metazoa; phylum Echinodermata; class Ophiuroidea; order Amphilepidida; family Ophiotrichidae; genus Ophiothrix; species Ophiothrix spiculata. The sequence continues at coordinate 82,741 of JXSR01S012114.1, read as the reverse complement.
TCAACTGAAAGTTATCCAACGTTGACCTTAAGCTAACTTGAAAAGAAAATGTGTGCTATCAAAACTCTATACCGAGCTAACAGATTTATAGCAAAAAGTTTACTTTCATCAAAAAAACCTCATAAGTGTCTCTAACCAAATGTGAGATTGAAAGTTTCCTCTGTATTTAATACTGATTTTATCGATCGCTCATTTTCGAGGTTATAAGGAAACCAACTGTCAGACTTAATCAAATCAGCTCAGACTTTTACCATTTCTAAGAGACTTCTTTAAACAATAAAGTCAATCTTCGAAATGAGCAGCTCCCCGTTCTGCGGGGTTTTTACTCATTAACGCGTGTTATCAAGTAGTTCTCCGCGCCATACGCGACCCAGTGCAATTCATGCAGTTGGATGTGATTGGTTGTTACTGCAATCGTCATACCAAGTTCTTGTTACTGGGGAAAATTGACCAGTCATAACGATCGTCATGCGTCAGCTTTTTCAGTTGATTTAAATTCTGAATTACGTGTACGCCCGGACTGCGTAGAAGCTCGATTGTTTGAATATTCTGGACGCGATTTCCAGGGAGCTTATTTAGAAGATAGAATACCTGATAGACACATGTGTATTTAATTCATGTCTCCCTTCCATATCTTTTACCTTTTGAGTCTGTTTTGCACATTGTTCTTTTTGGTAAATAAAAATCAACCAAAGCGTATCCGTATACAGAGATGCCAACTTCAAAAGTCAGAAAACTGTACTCAGAGGGTCAAAAAACTGTATTTTGCCATAAAAATCTGTATTTTTACATCGGCGACGGAGAGGCTATTTCAAGGGCGAAAAACAGGCATCCCAGTGTTCTGATTAATTTGCAAGATACATCATGGCAAGGCTTACAATGCCAGTGATAAAAATAAAAATGTCAAGAAAAAAATTGAACAGAGCTACGCCGTGTGTGGGCGCTTTTCAGAAAAGCGGCCACGGAAACTAAGTCCATAAGGTAAACATACAGTAAATTCACATTTCTTTCTAGTGTGGAAAGAATAGTATAATATACTGTATGTCCCTTCCAATTTTATTTTGAACTAAAGTTGCATCTATATAGGCAAAAAACATAGTTATGTAGTACAATCATGGATATACACAGTAAAAAATAATTACTCATATCGTGGTAAAAAGGGAACTCGCGTCTTATTTGTAAACTTAACCTCTACTAAAATGGTAAACAATTGCCCTGTTTTTGGTAATAAACTACCATCGGCAGTGGTAAAAGTTTACCATGGCTTGCCATGTTTACCATGGTTTACCATGCTGATGGTAGTTTATTACCAAAAACAGGGCAATTGTTTACCATTTTAGTAGAGGTTAAGTTTACACAGAAGACGCGAGTTCCCTTTTTACCCCGATATGAGTAATTTTTTTTTACTGTGTAGTCCTGGGACCTTAACCTAAAGACTATTGAAAGGTAGGATCCCCTTACCCCTTCTCTGACATCATAGGCTATCGAACTATACCTTAACCAACAAAAGTTGCATCAAACTGATGAGAGAATGAGTACTGAAGTACATGAGAATAAAACTTTCCATCAAAATTATGCGTACTGTGTAAATACACAACCATGATAACAACCTAACCTACTATACTAGACTGAGTTAAGCTTAAAAAGTGACAAAGTCTACCCCTATTTTAAATCGGTTTTATAACATAATAAGCCTGTTCCTTGTCAGCTAAATTGTTCAATTACTCACATTATACATTTTTCGATTATTCCATAAGTTTCATGATGATTTATGACATGTTAACTTATTGAGAAATCCTCCTCACTCACGTAAGCAAAAACCATGTGGAACGGCGATCCCGAAAAACATGAACAGATCAATTGGTACC
>JXSR01S012114.1:52938-75788 GCA_000969725.1 Ophiothrix spiculata | reverse complement strand
ACTAGTGTTCTGGACGCCCACCCAAGGGACACGTGCACAGGGAAGACCAAGGCTGACCTACCCAGTACTTCTTACACAGGATGCTGGCTTTGATAAAAACGAACTTCTCAAACTCATGCTAAACAGACAGCAGTGGAGAAAATTCATCATGGCTTCCGACCGCGGTCGAAATAGATAGAGATAAAGTCTATACCGAGCTAACAGAATTAAAGCAAAAAAGTTTATCTTCATCAACAAAAACCTCAAGTGTCTCTATCCATATGTGAGATTCACCTGTATTTAATACTAATTTTATCGATCGCTCATTTGCGAGGTTAGGAAACCAACTGTCAGACTTAATCAAATCAGCTCAGACTGTTACCATTTCTAAGAGATTTCTTACGCTTGCATTATCTAAATTATCTAGATGAATACCTGATTGACACATGTGTATTTAATTCATGCCTCCCTCCCCCTATTTTTACCTTTTCAATGTGTTGTGCACATCATTCTGTTTGGTAAATAAAAATAAAGCCTTTTATGCTGAATCCAGGATTGGACATTTGCAAGTAGCAAAAAAGCAAAAAAACTTGGATTTAACTTTCAACTACTAGGAAAATGATTTGGCAAAGTAGGTCATCAACAGGTCAAAACTGGTTGCAATAAATTGGACACAACTTATCAAAAAAGTACAGGATTGCGATCTTTAAAGTTCCCTGGATACATAACATCTGTTATTATTGGTTCATAATTGAATAACATTCATGCATTAATGTCTAGCCTATGTCAGGAAATACTCAATGACCATTTTCCAAACCCCATCAAGCCAAGTAATGTAACAAATCAAATCAATCATACTAAAACTGGCAAGTTATTTATTCAAAAAAGGAAATTAATCAAATCAACTATCCATATGGTTTATATTCCTTTATCAACGATTTTTATTGCACTTTACAGCTGGGGTGTGAAGAACGACAATGCGTCAAATCCTACTAATTTGTCGTAAACGAGTAAAATGTTTCCAATCAATCACATAACATAGGAAAGCTGACAAGCAAAGTACTAAAGCTGTCATTCAAATGTTATATCCCATGAGTCAAAATCTCATTAGGTAAAAGGAATATGGGGAAAAAGTATACAAAGTCTCCTAGTGTCTCTCCAAATGCGAGCAGTTTTAGCTGCATACTATGTAAGTTTTGCCAATTGTCCATTTTCATGCAGGTAGATCAAATCAGTGCAGATTTTTAAAGCATTATTTGTTTACAAATACATAAAACTGAAAAGACCCTCATGTACGTATACTTCTTCTTCTTTTTTTCGTCCTCTCCCACCTTTTCACTAATTGTTTTCTCTTTGTATTGTTTGGGGCAATATATTAATGTCACTTTATCATTTTGGTATGACTGAATATTTTCAAGTTAAGGGGATTTTACTTCCACTAATTTACAATCATAAAAAATACAGGCATTTTAAGGTCAAGTACAGGTGAAACATGGCTATGATCATTTTGGAAGACTGCATCAAAAAGTGCATGTTCACAGTTCTAAGTTCCCTGGATGCATAACATCTGTTATGTTGGTTCATAGTTTGATAACATTCATGCATTAATGTCTAGCCTATGTCAGGAAATACTCATTGACCAGTTTCCAAACCTGTCATGCCAAAGTAAGTAACAAATCATCAGTTATATGCTTAAACTAGCAAGTTAGTTAAAAATCAGAAAACGAAAATTGATAAAATAAACTATCAAAAATTATTTCCATTACTATACGATTTTATTGCTCTCTACAACTTGTGAAGACAGTGTCAAATCCTGTTAATTTGTAGCAAAATGTCTCCTATCAATTGCCAAACAGGAGGAAGCTGACAAGTCACATTAGCTGTCAATCAAAAATAACATCCTATGAGGTATAATCAAACCCACAATTTTTAGTGATGCAGTAAGTATACTCCATAAGCAGCCAATTAACACACGTAAACCAATATGACCAAACGAGGCAATTTAAGTTTGTATTTTTCGAATCATAACAACATGCCCAATCTTTCTGGATATCCAAATGAACTTATGTTCAATGTTTGTCCATGTGGTAGCAATAAAATTAGTCAAAAATGATACCAAAATTATAAACGATTCATGTACAAAAATATTAATACGCAGTGATTTGGCTTTGATCAATCCTAATCAATCATTACAAGTCTCTTACACAATACAAAACCACCAATCCACAATGTTGAAGAATACAAGATATATGTTATGGATCTCTTAACAGAGTCTGATTGCTTGTTGAATACTTCAAGATTTACAGGGTACATTCCAAATGTGGAACTATTAGAAACAAGAGTTAGTTGACCCGTAATATATTGGACAAGATTTTTGACATGAAATAGTTTGTGGTTTTGAAATCAAAGCTGCATCAATTAATGACTACCCTACCTGCAGACTTGGGTATCTGATTGGAAATCCATGGAATGTGTCATTTGTTAAAAATTGAACCTGGGAAACAGGAAATTGGTGTATCTTTTAAACCAAACATAACCACATTTATAGGTGATTCCACATCATAGTGTTTACAACAGGCTGTGGATATGCAATGATTTCTTGTAATCTGTACATTTCTCTTACTGATTTTCTGTGATGGCTTTCTGATTTTTGACCTTGAACTATGTATGTACTCGGTTTAAGTCTGTCTGCAGCGTAAACACAGCAATTATACAGTAAAAGATCATTTATACTTGAGAAATCATTCAATGTTTATATTTGCAGGAACTGAGTACCATACTGGGCCCAAATTCATGAAACCCTGCTAACTCTAGTTGGCTGCTAACTCTTTGTCTACCTGTCAAATTTTGACATGTAGACAAAGAATTAGCAAGCAACTAGAGTTAGCAGGGTTACATGAATTCGGGCCCTGGTAACTGCAATTTGCAATATTCCAAAGTCAACTAAATAATGCACTGAATACAGTAGCTCTGTGATCTACTTGTGAGGATTTAACAGCGATACAATATGGTGCAATGAGCCTAATCTGTCTATGCATCCTATAAACTGAGCTAGATTTTAACAAGGCTAAATAAAGAACAAGCCTCTCGATTTCCTATACATTTTGTTATTCAACAACGTGTCAGAAGTGGGATTAGTCTAATCTTTTGTTAGAATTCCTGCTGTGCTAAGCCAAATGCTGATCCATACTTTGATAACACTGAAAAATGGATCAGCTATTACCGCTGTTCTATTTGTTTTTGTTGTTCAACAAATACAGACATCTTTTTCAAAAATAGGAACTTTGACATTTTTACATCAAATTTTCCTTGTGCAGGAAGCCTAAATTATAAGTATACTGGGTGAGTCTAAATAAAGTGTAATCTTATCAGTGATTTTTATGACCAGTTTCTTCTATCATTTTGCATAATGTTCCAGTAAGAGATGCCCTATTTCATAAGCTTTATAAGAAAATTTATTGTATTGAAATATTGAAATCGGACAGTCGTAGTAGTTTGAGTGGAAGTATCCAATTTGAATGCCAAATACACTACATTATTCAGTTTACATACAATCCATTAGCTGTGTACTGGTGACAAAAGACGTTGTCTCTTTATCACTACCATTATTTATTATTATGGTAGGAATGTCTATGAAAATAAAATAATGACAATATCAAGACATACTTTTAAACTAAATGCTCATTGAGACTTTTGAGGCAATATTCAGATCTCTCTCCGTATAAGTTCTTCGATTGCATTTGATATTTTGTTGAAAATGTCCAGATCAGTTTTATAGAACCTTATCAGTTTCTGTTAACATGGTTTTGGGAAGCGGGTTAGCGTAGCAGTACTTCGGCCGCTTTGCACAAATGAGTCTTGTGTGTTCTAGGTTCTGTATGTGCATTTGTTTTACACTCAATACTTGCTACCATAGTTGTTTTCTCCAGGTACTCTAGTCTTCCTCATGCATCTAAAACTGTCAATTGATTTGTCCATCAGAGTCTGCCCTAACCAGGTACAACCAAAGTACCGATTGAATGTGCTCTACGGAAGCACTTTAAAGTGAAGTGAAATGGTTGTGACGATCTGCCTGCAGCAAATCAAGAGCACTTTGTATCCTATTTGGTTAAAAGGGGATACAAAAATGCCATTATCATCAGAAGAGATAATGGTCAGCAAGGTTATAAACAATTTTGCACTGGTGGGACCCGGTTGACATTCGGAAACTTCAAACGAAACAGACGATGAACTTAATTCGGCCCACAAGTCTGATGGTACTTTTGCAACAAAGGGCTGCTGCCAGTTGCTAAATTGTGGAACCATGATAGATCTCCTAGCACGAAAATTGACTATCAATACTTTGATTTGCATCATTGAATCTTCTTCCTATTTAGCAGTTATAATTAAAATTGATAAACATATAAACTTATTTCCTGTAAAAAATCCTCCATTGATTACACCTTTTTAGACTCACCCTGTATAATGTAAATATTAGCTGTCCAATGCGATGTCATTGTTAGTTGTGCTCTTTTTTCTACTGTTTGTTAACATTTTGCTTCTTGGTAACTCTGAGTGTTAAATTTAATTTATATCAAGCACAGGATATGAAAAACAGATCGCTTTCCTACAGTTTAGGAAAATAAAACTGTCTCATTAAAAATACAAATTCATTCAGGGGACTACCTATTACTTTGTTGAGGGTTCAAGCATTTTCCAGACAAAAATGATATAAAAGCATCAACTTGTTTTATCTAATAATTAGCTATTAATTTCAATACCAATACTAAAAGAGTCAAAATTGAGGAAAATATGACCAAAAATTTCTAGATGTAGTAATTAGAGCAGTGCTTCGAGGAATATAACTTTGAAATCACTTGCATCAACTAGCGATGGTCCAAAAATTTAAATAACTATTTCATCCAGGTCGGTCTCTTTGATACCTTGAGTAGACCGTAATCTGTTCACAATCAGCATGGCGTTGATTTGATTATGAATAAGCCTGTCAATCACTTCTTATGAATAAAAAAATCCATTATCCGGTAAACATTCCTGGTATATAAAACTGATATATACCTAGGATTCAATATTAAATCTGCCACATTTGTTACAAGATGTAGATTCAATAGCCCAAAATTGTCTTACACTTTCAACTTTCAAAAGGAACCAGTTGGGCATTATTGCGAGAGTCACATCATCAGCAGACTTTCAAAGTTACGATAGCCTAGCACAGAAACGGTGTCGGACACGAGTGAGCAGTGTTTGACACAATTTCAAAGTATTTGTCCCGGGCTTTTAGCGTACTTTCTGGCGTACTGTATCTTGGGCTTTAATATAACGCTGACGACGCAGGGCTCAAAGCGCACAGTGCTTAAAGTATTAGTCATTGCTAAAAAAATGCAAATTTTTTGATTAATTTTGCTTAATATCTCAAAAAGTAAGTCGGTGACCATATTTTTTTATTACGTTTTTTAAAGAACTTTATAAGGACCAAAACATATGTGAAAAAGAGAGAAAAAATAGAGCCATTTTTAATTTAATATAAGTGTTTTTGTCTGATTTATTTTGATTTTACTATAGAGGTCAATGGTAAAAAGTGGCAAAACATAGTGTTTTTGAAGTGGATTTTTCTGAAAAAAAGTCGCTGACCCCCATTTCTTTATTTCAGAAATGTGATTAGCACATATGAAAACACCATATATAAAAAAATTAGAAAAATAAATAGAGGAATTCTATCTGTGCTAGGCCACCTTAAGAGCTATCATGAAGGATCACAGCAAGGTGGTGCAGTTGTAATAGTCTATATCATATGTGTTTGTCATTTTAGCTTATCTGACTATTGGTGAACATAAAAAATTACAGTGATGATATTAGTCTTATGTTGTCCTATTCAGAGGTACCTTTGAAACTGACCAAATTTTGACACTTCAAATAGATTTATTTGAAGTGCTAACATGATAACATTTCAATCAGATTTAGTAGATTTAATTCTAATTTGCAATATTTCCTTTTGGTAAACCTTGTTTGGTTCCAAAGAGGGTACTTGAACAGGAGCAGAAGCAGAATGGTGGTTTTATGCATAGATTTGCAGGGGAGACACGGGACTATGTATACCTGCTCATGTAAAGGTGTTGTCAACCATGGAGCTCAAATTGGGGTATTCGGGTCCACCATTCGGGGCCAAAATCAACTCCGATGTTTGGTTGCGCATAGAGATAAACCATGCAAATAATACCTTACGTGAATGGTTCGCCAACCTGCAGTATTTTCAATATTCACACATTATAACAAGATCAGCATCTAAGATCGAACTGATTTTCATTAGTGGGAGAAAAAACTCTCATATTGCAGAAAAATAGAGGGGCATACATATGCACCACTCTGGGTACAGACCAAAGTTCTCCAAGGCTAAATCATATCACATTAAAACTTTGTCTACACTACAAACAAAAAATTATTGGACCGTGTAAACAATAATCAAGAGTGCAGGGCCCCGTTATTTGTAAATGTAACCACAATCCTGTATTTTTGATCACATTGTCCAAGAAATTTTTGCTTGGCCTCGGTCAAAGGAAACACCATACCTGTTGTGATAATACTGCATCTGTTCCTATGAGTTGTGACTGACTGTGGTCTTCGGCGGAGTCCGACTGACTGATTTCCGTTGCCAGGTGACTGTCACTGGAAATGTCATCTTGATGAGAAGGTGTGACTGCCAGACCTAAAGAACAGACAGATAAGAACTAAAAATATACTACAATATACAGTTTTATCATTCAGTAGATATAAATACTGTAATTTAATTGGTCAATCGTCATTTTCAAGCCATGAAAGATATTTTCATATTACTCTGTTAAATTTGCCAGAAGGGTAATACGAAAATACGAACTCTGCGTATGTTGTGTTGTCTGTGTAAGAGACGGATCAAAATACCGGTGCTCCAGCAAAATCGGAAATTCACTAGAATCACCAGGCGATTTAAACTGTATTCTCGTGAAGAAATACAGAAAAAGAAGCAGGAAATACCAAAGTTAACGCTCTAATGAGAAAGGAATCAGTGCGTTTCTTGAATATTGGCATGAAATGTTACGATTTCGCCGAACTTGACACTCGGCTAGAAGAAATTTCAGTGCCAGAAACATCAAGTAAGCTTAATTAGTATTTTTACATTTTTGTTTCTACTGATGTGTACTGAATGATAAATTTGTTATCCCCTGTTTGTTCTTATGCAATACGAAAAATATTGATGGTTTGGGCTCGTATCACACGAGGCTGAACCATTAATATTTTCTTGTATTGCATGAACTAACAGGGGATAACTAATAATACAACACATATATGTGTCTACATCTGTTTGTTAAGGCACATTTGCCGTATTTTTGACTTACGATTATGAGTGACTAAAATTTTACAAAAGCTCAGTGGAAATGTCATCTTGATTGACTGAGAGACCTAAAGAGCAGAAAGACAGAAACTCAAAATACACTACAATATAAACAGTAATACAACACATAATTGTTTGCTATGGCACATTTGTCATTATCATGGCTATGACTGACTTTAATTGTCAAAAAGCTCACTAGATATGTCATCTTGATGAGGTGTGACAGACCAAAAGAACAGAAAAATAGCAACTCAAAATTGACTACAATATAGAGTTATGCAATAATAATACATAATGTCTGCATCTGTTTGTTATAGCACAACTGCCATTATCATGGCTATAAATGACCTAAATCTGACAAAAGCTCATTCCCACTTCAACTTGAAGAATAGGAGTAAGTACAAAGGTGCTTTGCTTTAGGTTTAGAAACCTTTCAAATTATTTAGCTAATTTTTTTTAAAGCAATTGTGAATTATATGAAAATCTCGTAATTCAAAGCACAACTAAAAATTATCTGACAACACATGCAGTTTACATGTTGTCTTTGATAGATGTTTTTCTTAATAATCAGTGTCTACAAAATGTAAAATATGCCCCTATTGGCCCTCATTTCTAATACTATGAAAAGCATCAAAACTGCAGAAAAGAACACATGCTAAATCAGCATTTTTCACTAAAAGTCTTTTTTGGAAGATGAAACTGTGCTAGAGGGGTTAGAAGGTGAATAAAGACTGGCATGATCATATACCACTTCTGATCATTTCAAGATACCACATCTTGACATCTTGAACCGTGAAGTTAGCTCAAATAATACGGTGCACACTTGCGGTGCTGAAGGTCCTAAGTTCAAACCCCGGTGGTGCCAAAGTTCAGCAAGTTTTCTTATCCCCTTTGATAAGGAACAGACTGCTAATTGTCTTTTGGAAACCCGTATGAAACTCGGGGAGCTGATCCAGGCAGCGATGGTGCGAATTTGGGCTGATCAAGGTTCAGCGCCCCTAGAGTTTGCTACAGAACCTGAAATGAGGCTTGGTGTGGAATGGAGCTTACTTGGGCCACAGAGGTCAGCAAACACCTGTAAAGTGTGCAGAGGCCACATGGAATTGCTAATCAGGGAGGCATAGAGCACCAAACCCCCTGTATTTATATTTGTTTATCTAATTTAAAAATCAAGACAACCTTTGTTGCACAACTTAAAAACTCATTGTTCATCTCGTTCACTGTAAATCTGCACTGGCAATGAAGATTCATTTTTAAGGGACTAGCCTAGATTCTTCCCACTAAATTTTTACCTACATATTTTTTTACACGAATCAATAGAATATGTTTATAGTAATATAACCTACCAGTAGTTTTCCATGATTTTGAGGAATATTGGAGAAAATTGCAATTTTTTGCCAATTTTATTTTTTTACGCCGGCGCAAAAAAATGTTGTGAAAACAGTGTTTGTAGTTTCAAATTTTTAAAAGATCTTGTTTCTACACCTGTGATGGGTAAACAAATTATTTTTGATGAAATTATTTCTCTTTTAATATGTATTGAATTATCTCTAGGAGCTTTTGTTTGATCTTTATCTGGTAAATCCACCTGAGGTACAAAATTAGGATTTAGAAAACATAGGATAGTCACATCACCATCACAGAATGATATATTGTAAATAAATTATCTCTCTCTCTCTTTTTTTTTTTTTTTTTTTTGATTTACTACACTTTTAAGCTTTATTTAGAGCATTTTCAGAAGTTTTTCATTCTAAGTGGAATCTAGGCTAGTCCCTGTAAATCTGAAAGGTCAGGGGATCCCTATCATATAACTGAAAGGTTGAGAGCCTTTAATTACATAAATGGAAGGGTGGGTATTGGAAGGTTAGGTGGCAACTAATTGCTAACTTTATCTGTTGATCAAGACTGCATGGACACTGACCAGTTGACTTGCGATGTCATTCAAACTGATATAAGCATTACACTGATGACATTGACCATTGGGACAACTGCTCCATTACATAACTGACCCAATGGAACAATCTACATGGGAGTGCAAATCCAGATGAATGCGCATCTCCGTAAGTCGCTTTGCTGTAGACTGTGGCCACACAAGCGTCAAATCAAGATCTGCTGTTCAGCATTGTCCGTATATGCGTGCGTGTAAGCATTTTACGGAGATGCGGATCTCAGATCTGGATCTCTGCGCATGCATCTGGATCTGCGCTCTGAGTAGATTGCCCAAATATTTTTAATTGATACCAACAGTGCTTTCTCTGACCTCTGTGCCTCAAAAATGACAAAAATGTGCCTTCTGAAGATTTCAATGTCAATAACATGAGAAACATCAAAATTGGATAACTGAAATGCTAAATCAGAGGATTTGTGGAGATGTCTTATTTAATGTGCTGATATCTAGGTCTGTGCCTTTGGTCATTAGCTGCATTTGGCCTAGTGTAAGGTAAAGTTGCTCTGATGGATTCCAGTATTTTGGCGTAATAATAATTGCCAGCGCTTTGTAACCACTGAAAAAGCGCAATATAAATGTTAGATTTATTATTACAATTATTATCAATGTAAAAATCAAGATGCCCTTCAGTATGTTATATTTAAGCACCAGGGTTTTGCACGATTTTAAATAGCAAAAAGTGTGATTGGATTTTTTTAAAGTGTGAAATACACACAAGAAAAGGTCACAAAGCGCAAAAATGTGTGATCCCTAATTAATCCCTCATAAAAATGATGCCTAAATAAGCTGCAAATTGTCAAGAAGCAGATGGAAAGTCTTGAAAATATTATTTGTAAGTTATTAATTACATTTTCAAAACTTTTGGAAGCTTGAGGATTCATCTAGTTTTAGCCGATATTTATGTAATGGATCTACGATTTTATAGTTTATCTATGAATTTACATTGTAAGTGTTTTGGGGAAAATCACAAAAAATCGTGATGGATCCAGAATTGAGTGGTTGAGACCAAGAAGCATAAATTTTGATATTTTAGCGGTACTTATATTATCTAATTCAATGAGTAAGGAACTAATTATAAACCTAAAAGGTCTGGAGAACCCTATTATAAAACCAAAAAGGTTGTAAACCTTTTATTACATAAATGTAAGGGTGTGTATCGGAAAGTTTGGCAATCTGACTTCAGAATCTGATGATCAAGGCTGTATACTAGCCAGTTGGCTTCAGATGTCATTCAAACTAAATTAAGCTTTACATGAATGATATTCACCATCACACCAACCAGTTCATTATGTAATTGAAGCAGGTAAGCTTCAAAATCAAGTCTAATCCCCAACCAGGATGCTACCAGTGGTCAATAGTACACTTTGCTCCTGTAAAAGGAGTAATGAAATAATCTTCATGGTACCAAAATGTCAGAAGTGGTCAACAATTTAGAAGCTTATTGCTAGAACAGGGCAAATTTAGTCATAATAGATTTCACTTTAAGAATAAGGACAAAAACCATTTGGTGATATCACGATTATCACTTGATTACTGGTAACATCTATTTTATGCACAATATGAAGTATTTTGTCATCAAACTTGGGAATAAATTCAAAAACTCAATAAGATATTAATAAAAAAAGAAGTAAGTTTTCTTTTCTTTCCTTTTCTTTTCTTGTTTCCGTGTTCATTTGTTTGGACTAGTTTCCATTCTTTGCTCATGAGCAAAATGCAGCCCCCCCCCTGAACGAGACCCTTCCTTTTGTTATATTTGCAGTGAGAGGATTGCTATACCTCCTCCTCGAGTCTCCTCCTTACCTTCCCAGCATTGAAGAATGTAGGAACCCGGGACCGCTCGCTCGCATACTTAAATGGTACTCATGGTGGTCACAGCACCTCATAATTGAACCCTAAATGGTGTAAGATGATGTATGTAAATCTCAACCCAAATGGCGCAATGGCAAAAGATTGTAATTACCTATTTCTAACAAATTAGGTACGGTGCTAAAAAGTACAAAAGTTTTTTGTTCATTAACATAAAGTCAATACTTATTTACTCTTGTTATTAAATGTACAGCAAGATATACTAAGCTAAGCAACATTAAAAGTGACCCTTAGCGGCAAAGGTAGCTTGATTATACAACCCTAAATGGCATAATTTATGCTGGAAATTACCCCTTTTTCGAAAAGTGTAGACACAACTGGGGGCAAAATCAGACCCTTTTATGCTGTTTTTTATGAAGAGCACGAGTACCAATTTTGGAGCGGTTCCCATGGGGTCAGAACACCCAGGTTGAGAGAAGCACATGAGGGTAAGTATCCTGCTCAAGGACACTAAAAACACCACAAACCAGCCTTGAACCCACAACTTCCAATGCCCCATGATTAAGAGTCAGAGACTTAGGGACGCACCATTAGATTTCCAGGGGGGGGGGGGGGAGCAGGATGTTTTTTGAGCAAAAAAATTTCCCCTCCACAGGCAGAAGGAAAAAAATCCCCCCTGAACATGGAATAGGCAGAAAAACAGTAATTTCCAGGGGGAAAATCGCTCCCGAATAGGGCGCAAAAAAAAAAATCAACCCCAAACCCAACTTCCTCCTCCCCCCTGCAAATCTAATGGTGCACCCCTTATACCACCAGGCCACATGTGTCCCTACATCTACTAATTGAACAACAAATCTTGACGGTCAAGGTTTGTCCTATACGGTCAAGGTTTGCCCCCCATGCAGGATGTCATCTGGCAATGATGACAAGGTCATTGTCAATCACACAACGGGTGGTGATTCAAGAGATTACTCAGGTTTTCCCCTGGGACATTTATATAACAAATTAACAAATCAATGATTGCGGTCACTAGTTCCGATCTTGGATGTTACTAATTGAGTTATGTAAACAAGTGGTATCCAATCACTCTTTGAGATAAAGTGGTCACATTCAATCAATGCAGTACATATGATGCGTTGCTATATCTAGTCACCTGTCAGGAGTTACCTTAATTCCTTTTTTCTGTCAACATATATCAATCCATCTAAATTTGATATTATCATTTTATATATCAAAAGGGAAATCTTTTGAAATTATACAGTTATGATACTTATTTGATAATCTAAAAAACTTGATCAAGAGCATGGTAAAAGGGATCGCCTGCAGTATGCAGAGGTAAAGTACCCGGGGACAGCTCGCCAGTCCTACAGCTCACTAGTCCGAAAGCTCGCTTGTTCAACGGCTCACTAGTTCGTCAGCTTGCTAGACCGAACTGTAATTTAGGCTTGCCAGTCCAACTTCAGAAAAAGGCTCGCTGGTCCGAATTTGTAAAACGGCTTGCTAGTCCAAATTTTAGAAACAGCTCGCTAGTCCGAATTTTAAAATAGGCTCACTTATCCGAATTTTGAAATAGGCTCACTAGTTCGAATTTTAAAAACAGCTCACTAGTCCGAATTTTAACAGCTCGCTAGTCCAAATTACAAATTACATATGTCTATTACCTCGAAGAACTTATAACCTTTTTTTCAAAATTCGGACTAGCAAGCTGTTTTCAATATTTGGACCAGCGAGCTATTTTAAAATTCGGACTAGCGAGCCTATTTTAAAATCGGATTAGAAACCCTATTTTGAAATTCGGACTAGCAAATCTTTGGACTAGCAAGCTATTTTTTTTCCAAGATTATATTTTCCCCATTTAATAATAATGTGTTCGGACTAGTGAACCATCGGACTAGCGAGCTTTCAGACCAGCGAGTCCTCAGACTGGCGAGCAGACCCCAACATACTAATCTCCAGTTCATATTTAACTGGAATATTGCTGCTGTGATAGAATCAACATACCTCCTTCATAGCAAGTCTGTTACCTTCCTAGCATAGTAGCACCGATTCTTAGTCAATGAGTGTGAAGTTACTTCCTTAAAAGGAATAATTGGATAGCACTGAATATAATTTCACATCAGTGTTAAGGCAAAGCATCTGAGATTTAGTATAGACCCATATGTACGCATTACTAACCCTAACACTTTTGAACACTTCTTCATTTAAAAACTATCTCCTCGGAAATTTTACAGTCAAAAATCACGGGTTTTCACCTGGATTCAAACCCAGGACCCCACGCTTCCCAATCTGATTATCACTATGTCAAGCCACTGATCAGGCACTGCCATGGCAGCGATTTCGTGGTCATAGCTAACTCGGGTCTATGACGTATTTGGACTTATGCAAATTTCTTAACTTTGTGGAATGGGATATTGTGAGTTTCAGTGGGGTTATCCCTTTCCACAAAGTTAAGAAATTTTTTAAATAAATATTTTTGTTTCTATGCCTGTGATGGGCAAACAAATCGTTTTGATTAAATTGTTTCTCTTTTAAAATACCAAATTTGTTATGCTACATTCTGTAATAAAGTAAAAATTAAGAGAAGGGGTCTGGTGTAGAAGCTTTGTATTTTTCTCCCTCCACCAGACCCAAGCACAGGGAATAAATATTTAAAGGGAAAAAAATTGTCTTCAGAAGCTTTGATTAATCTATTAACTGGTAAATCCATCTGAGGTACAGACTTAGGACATACTCACACAATCATCACAGAATGGTATATTAACATTTAATTCTCTCTCAATTTTAACCATTTCTTTGTGAATCTAAACTTCCATTTTATTGACATTTCTATTATTATCACATGGTCATAGGTGCCAATTCACCAAGTATGTCTCTCTTAGGCAAATCAAGTTCTATTTTAGCGGCATTTCTATGGCTATGACATGGTTATAGCTATTTATCAAGGAATGCATAGCCTAATAATATCTACAAACTGTTTTTTAGTTTTGATGAAATTCCATTTCCAAGAAATAGGCCTATGTACATGGCAACATTAATAAGGGAAACAAATATTCCCATATTTTCATTCATTAAAGGTGCATTTGTGAGTCAAAATCGTATTCATTTTCTATTTAGATAAAAAGATGAATACAAAAAATAAATGCATGGTGAAAATTTCACTTGATTCCGATTGTTTGTTTGGTGCTTTACAGCTTTTAAAAAATCTCCATTGTTAATACTGTCAGGCCGTGACAGAAATAAGAAATTGACACATTTTCTCATTTTCACATACAAACAAATTTGCATGAACCATCTTAGATTTGTATCAAATAACAGTCAAGGGTTCCTATTAGCTAAAAATCTGAACTTTGATAGAGAAGACCTTGGGGTTGAAATGTGGTTTATGGATTGCCCCTTTAAGAGATGATTTCAAGACATTATTATTAATTTCAGATACGTTTTTAATGAAATCTAATTGAATTTGAAATTAATAATTGGGAATAAATTTAGATAGCATTAGACATTAAGGCCAAAAAAAATAAATTGTTTTTGAGCACGTGCGGGCGGGCAGATTTTTTTTTTTTAGATTTTTTTTTCAAATGTAAGTCAAAGTTACACCAAATTATGGCCTCTATAAAGATGCAAATAAGTTGTACTGTACCAAAAAATCTCTTTATACAAGTTTAAAAACAGTATTAAAATGGAAGCAAAATGAAAACAACAACTTAAAAAATATTTTCAAAAAATCAAAATTCTCAAAGAAAAAAAACCTTTAACTGGAAATCTGAAAATTAGGCGCGGTATACTTTTGTACAGTAAAAACTTTTTTCCAGTTTCGAAAAATAGGGGCGGGCGGTCGAGGACAACCAAACAACTCTTTTTTTTTGGGGGGGGGGGCCTAATATTAGAACATTAATTTTTAATTACAAGGCTATACTGGCACAATGTTAAAATCAGAGGTAAAAAATAATATAAACAACATTGATAATGGTATTTTTATAGCGCCTTTTGATAAAACAGGACACAAAAAGTGCCTGAAGAAAAAAAAAACAGCTGAAGCAAGATTGAACTTAAAACCAAATGCACAGTACAGCCCTGGGACCAGGGATACCCAGGACTCACTGATGCAAAGCACAGGAAGAACTGCTGTACTATCAGATGTGAGTGCAAGAAAGTCGTATCTGCAATAGCTGCCCTTCGTCATAAATTTGGATTGCACACTGCATGACCTCCGGTCTTGGGTCAGTGGTTCTTGAAATGGTTCTTCAGAACCATTTCAAGAACCACTGACATAAGACAGTTAAATTTGGAGGGATTTTTCATATTCTTGTGACAAGTTGTAAAATAAATATGACTTAGGGCAGCCATTGCAGATACAACTTTCTTGCACTCACAGGACGAGATGTCCCCTTATACTCAGTGTAAAAATGGAACATGCCACAGGGTTGGATAAATATTGAGATGATGACAGTGTTGAGATAGTGCAGGTTGTACTCGTCATCCAAAGTCAGCTGCAACATTTTTTTGTTGTCTTTTCTCTGTTTTTTTATTTGTTACTTTGATCATTTATTAGTTTTAGTTTTTTAGTTTATTCTATCTCTATCGAAGGACAGTGTGACAGCTATATTGGACATTAATAACCTGCGTAAAAGCGCGACCCAATCTAGTAAGATTATTTCTACTTTTACGCAAACTACTGCACGGTCATTATCAGGTAACAATGACTTCTGTTAATGACCCGCTTAGCCCGTATGCTTTAAACGCAGCATTACGCACACGCAATGATATCGCGGAGGTCGCGTTTGACTAAACGCAACGCGGACGCAGTGCCTAGACCGATCGATATTTTAACAGATGGCAAAGAAACAAACTAAATAAAATTATGATTTTCAGCCGTTTTTGGTCAAAATCAGTAAGGATTTTAAAGATAAAATTACGGTTATTAATGACAATAATAACTTTACACCATCTTTTTATTCGGTCATAGTTTAAAATCGTTGGTGTTTGTTTTGTGCCTCGGTACTTTTCTTCGGGAGCTACGCTCCCTCGGAAAAGTACCTCGGCCCAAAACAAACACCTCCGATTTTAAACAATGACCTCAAAAAAGATGGTGCGCAGTTATTATTGTTTAAATCTTGCACAGAATGGAGTAGATAATTGAAATTATGTGTCTAATCTCATCTGCAATGATATAAGCCAATTCAGATTTTATATTCCAACATTTTAAGGGAAAAAAAGAATCTGAATGACTAGATAACTTTATCATTAACTATGATCTTCTGTGTATAGTAACCATTGCACAATAATTATAAGTTAATAAATGCACATTTGATGTAATGAATAAAATGAGAAAAAATTAAATGTACGCATAGTCAATCTTTGATGCATCCAAATCAGGTCTGTAGGGGTGGGGTGAATTGGATAATTGGAACATTTGATTTTTTCTCATTTTACAAGCAAAATGGAATACAAATTTATTTAACTAAGGTAAGATTATATTCCATCATGAGAAGCAATTAGACCTTTATAGCCATGGAAATTAAAAACTAAAGATAAATTTTATAAATCATCACCCGACAAAAGCAATGTAACATTCATACGCACCAAACGACCTTCACACAAACCAGAACGCAAGACACAGAGAAGTTTATATTCTTGCATTCTGATTGGCTAAATTACATACAGAGACTATGAATTGAAATTTAGAATGGATATTGTATATTTTGCCAAATAGACTCACAATGTATACACAGTACACAGCGCCCCACGAAGGAGCATTTGCACAAGGGACCAATGGCTTAACGTGACTTCCGAACCATTGAGCAATTAGAGTAAATTTTCTTGTTCAAGGAAACAAGGAGACATGGTCCGACCAGCAGTGCCACCACCGGGGCTCGAACCCACCTCTGTATTAGGAATCCCGTGCTCTAACCGCTCAGCCACATATATTTGACCAAAGATATTTGGTCAAAAAGGGAACTTTTTTACAATTGTGTCCATCTCTCACTATGTATAAGAATGAATTACTTAAAAATAAATTACTTCTGTCATAATAGGAATGTTTTTGTGTTATATAAAACAAATATTCCCTGCTCTTTATTCAGGCAATAGTGCAAAATATCTGGCCTTGGTGACTGGAGACAGTAGGCCTACTATTTTCTGCTCTGCACCGGGCAATATAAGGCCCACAATCAATTTTGTCACCTGTATTTCACTCTTGCCCTCATAAGTGGTAAATATTTGTATAAGTCAAAGCCATTATTAGTTGCTAGTATCTAAGTTCTATTTTTTTTTCAAGTAATGTTCATAACTATGCCAGTAATACATAAATGTTGAAACTTGAATACTTTCGCTCATAGCACATTATTTCACAAACTTCCATATGCACCACGTCTCTTCCTTTGTTCTTAACTCATCTATAACCACTTAATCAAGATGATTTCCTGAAAACTTATTTAAAGAGAGGTACTCCCAAAAAGGCATTCAAAGTTCAGTTGAATTCTTGGCCCACGTCCCAGTTCAATCCCAGCGTAAGCCCCTCCGTATGGTCTAGACGCGAAACAAGTGCACAGACAACCTTGTCAACTTAACCCATCTCATCCTAAACATTAACTCTGGCCAATTAGTACTAATTCAGGCCAGCTGACCACTAAGTCATACCTTCATTATTTTGTCCACTAAGCTTAACCTTTGGGGTAAAAAATTTGCAACATCATGGATGAGGTGTTTTGGTATATTACAGAAATACAATTCTTCAATAATATACAACATTGGTTGATGTACTCCATATTCTTCAATTTATATGTTCGGCAAAATTGATTGTAATGGTTTTTAGTTGGTTAAAATTCTTCAAAAAAAAGGGCACACAAAAACATAAAAGGCAAACAAACATTTAATTTTTGTTGATCACTGACTTAATTAAAGAAAAGATTGAGTATTAGCCCTGTACAGGTGACTGGTATCGTACAAAAACAAGCAAACAAGGCTAAAGCAGTAAAATGAAAGGAGCATCACACAATGTTTTTGTAAGAAGATTAATTGCATTAAGGAAGCAACTTTTATGCCATAGCAAACAACTAAGCTCAAATGATTGCCCTGTCATTTCATTTGTATACGTATAAGGCCAAAAAAGAATAAATTGTTTGTTTGCCCTCCAGTGGAAAAATTACAATCTTGGGTGGGTCGGATAAACGGTTGATCATTTTTTTTTAACTCTTCACATATATTTTAAAGAATGATGTCATTCCATGGATTTTATTGCAAATACCACGCAATGCAGGGCTTAATCAATATTGTGGGTCATTTTTTGGGGGAAATAAGTATTTTAAACTAGTAACTGTGACTTTATGCTGATAAATTTCATGTTTTCCATCGAAAATATTGAGTATTCATATTTTACATGTTTGAAGAAAACAAACCTAAAAATAACCGACCCAAATTGTTGGCATTTTAGGGGGCAAACAAACATATTTTTTAGGCCTAATGTTGATACCAACAAACAGAACATATCAATTCCACAATGACTTAAAACAAACAAAGCTTGCATCCATAATCAAGTAAACAAACTGAATGATATTAGGCTATTTCAGAAATAATTGATACTCCCCTAAAAACAGTCATCATGAGATTCCAAGCAATTCAACCATATTTTGTAGGATGTGAAATAACAAAATATATTAACCAGTTTCTTTCATGATAAAAGGCATGGAGTTTCCCATATATTCACCTTTAATTCTGCAAAATTCTACCATAGGCATGTAACTTTGTTAAGGTTAATGTCAACCCATTGTTTTTGGAAAACATTTTGCTCTGAACATTACTCAGCAATTGGAATATAAAATCAGATATAACAAATACATTTCAAGAAGTAAATACATCGTAAACCTCACAGCAAGCATACATAATCAATGTGCCATGGAACAGTTTACAGAGAAGCAACTGTACCCTTTACGCTTGGACTCCTCTCCTCTCCTCTCGGTAAGCAATGTATTACAAACCTTTGAGTAATCCACCCATTTCTCTCAAATGACGCTTAATTCTCAACTTAGAGTATTTGAGCGTCATTTTTCTGATGTTTTTAACTCTAAAATTGTGTTTTTATATTTCTTAAAATTCCAAGAAGATTTTAAACATTTTGAGAAAGAGCACCTTGCCGGGCTCGAACCCACGCCAGCAGTGTATCAAGATTACGAGACCAGCACCTTAACCACTCCGCCACTGACATTTTTCGTATTTAGCCAATCACTGACGGGGACCCCACCCTAACTCAGTAACCGGGGACCCGACCCTAACTCACTAAACGGGGACCCGACCCTAACTCAGTAACTGGGGACCCGACCCTAACTCACTAACATGATTCGACCCTAAACATGCCCTAACCCTACCCTAACCCTAATAAAGCTTATGATTATATTTATACTCCCGATATATCAGTGACGTCATATGTTATTAATATTCATGTTCTAACTCCAAGATTTGTAATCCATCGCTAACCTCTCCTCTCCCCCTAGTATGCAACAAGCAACCGATTAACGCACATAAACCAATATGACCATAAGTGGAAGTAAATTAGTCCTATTTTTGAATCAAAACCACATACCCAATCTTGCTGAATATTGAAATTAACTTTATATTAAATGTTTGTCCACGTCTTTGCAACAAAATGATCCAATAATAATACCAAATTTATGAATGCTTCATGTACAAAAATATTAGTACACAGTAATATGGCCTCAGTCAATCCTAATAAATCATTACTAGTCTCTTACACAATACAAAACCACCAGTTCACAATGTTATAGAATACAAGGGATATGCTATGGATCTAGTAACAGAGTCTGATTGCTTGTTGCATACTTCAGGTTTATACAGTATAAGCACAACAGTATGTACTTCTCATAGAAAAAAACATATTTTCATGAATAAATTATAAATTAATAAATGCGCACAAGTGAAATAAGACAAAACCAGTGCACGCACGGTCAATTTTGATGGGTCCAATTCAAGAGGCCCGTAGAAGCCGAGTGCATTGGACAGCAATCAAAATTTACCACAAGTGCATTGATTTTATCTCATTTTACGAGCAAAATGGAATTCAAATTTATAAATCTAATTCATACACGACAGAAAAATAATATTGTATCTTTTGTGAAAAGAAATCAGGCCTTCTTTATATGACTAGGAGTCCAAAACTTTTCTAAACTAAATAAATCATCACCCGACAAAAACAATGAAACATTCATACGCACTAAACGCCCGCCACGCAAACTGGAATGCAACAAGCGCAGTGCATTGTGAATTTCTACTGCACTCCGCGTACTTTGTATTTTTGCATTCCGATTGGCTAGGTGACATGCGGAGTGTATGAATTATATATATTAGGTCCAAAATTAGCTTATTGTCCACCAAGACTACTTTTCTGACTTGTTAAAGTTTAGGCCCTCCCTCAGCAAATACCATAACCATGTTGGTGTCAATAATATACATCACATTGAGACATTATTATTTCACACAAACAAATTTGGATAAAAACACGCATGCACAAAGAAAATCAAACACATAATGCCACCATTCACCTAAAGCTGGAGGCATACAAATATGTCCAATAAGATGAGGGCAGTATCCAACCTTATTGCAATACTCAGCTGTATCTATGGAAAGACATATACTTGTACTATAGGCCAAACAATTTATTGGACAGTGTAAACAAAAATCCAGAGTGAAGGGCCCCATTGTTTGTAAATGCAATCCCTGCATTAAGTTTTGTTTAGATTGTCCATTAATTTGTTGTTTTGCCTTATAGTGGAATCCATACTTGTGATTTGTGTCTTACCGATCTACCCAAGATCAGATTCCGATCTTAGAGAATTAAAAATCGGCCAATTCCGATTCCAATTTAAGTTTATATTACAAAGGACAATAAATTATTGACATTACCGCACTATTGGTAAATCCATCGATCATTTACGTATCATGTGGTTGTCATGGTAAATTCTAGGCAAAAATGTGTTATGTTTATAGCATACTGATGTTGCCTGTTGGTTTTGGTATGTAAGTCTGGTTGGTACTAAAAGATGCAATTAACTTAATTTTTGTACTTTTCCTCGGGTTCGTTGAATTGGTTTGTGAGATCGGTAGAATAAAGATTTTTCGTAATTTCAATTCAGATCCGATCAGCTTAAAACCGGTCCGATTCCGATTCATCCGATCAGATCAGTCAGACACTACTTGCGATAGTCATAGAGGATGCTACAGTAACACTTAAGGGTTTTCTCACAGATGCAGTTAATTACGATTGCGGGATAACGATTTTTTTCATAAATAGTAAAAAATTCAAAAAACATGTTTGCATCCGTTTTGCGTGCACAAATTTCAATGCACACATGCTTTACTAACGCGTTTGGTTAATCACGCGCCGCATAGCTGCGTAATATATACGCGGGAAATAATGCAGACGCAGATGTGCCATCAAAGTAATCAAATTTTATTTAAAAATGTCAGTTTTGGTCGTTTTTCTTGAAAACTAACACGTTTTTTTTATTTCAGTATTTTGAAATGCGCAAAAAGTGCTTTAACATATGTAAAAATTTAAAAAATCAATGGAGCATTTACTATATTATAAGCACAATATAATGATCGACGTTTTAGAGCTTTCCCTGTACTTTGTATGCTAAATCGGGTGATTTTTTTGGAAAATATGTACTTTTTGAAATGCATGTATCTCAAAAACGAGCATGATGACCTATATTTTTTTATTTTAGATTCGTTATCAGCACCAACAAATCTACCAAATACTAAATTTTTAAGAAAATCAATGGAGGATTTGCATCTCTGAGAAACCCCTAAAAGGTTGAGGAATAGAAATGGGATGAGGTAATTATGTATACGCTCTATTTCAATACTCACCCGTTTCCGTGGAAAGATCAGTACTTGTAATAGAGGAATCCGTACTTGATATAGTCATAGAGGGCGCTATATTCGTGGCATCAGACAGAGAGCCTGAAGTAGCGGGAGGCGGTTGGGCTTTACTCGTTATGAGGCGGTATGTTTGTTGATTCTGATTCAGCTGCACAGTGACATTCTTGTTGCTTTGTAAGGGTTGAGTCTAGATAACACAACAAAGATAAAACAAGATTTAAAAAATAATGAAACAAAGGTTTGCAACTACTGTACAATTTAGGGAGTAAGAAAAATGTAAGGAAACAATCCTTAAACAAAATCCTTACATTACAGCCGAATCATTACAAAAAAGAAAATGTAACGATGTAACCAATGTCACCTATAGCAATAATTTTTTTCTGTATGGCAATTTTTTTCAAATTAAACTTGCAAAGTGACAAAACGGTTAAGCTACAAAAATTTGGTTGCTTGGCAAAGCACAAAAGTGAGAAATCAAACAGACGACACAGCTTCAAAGCTACAAGCCTACAAGTGACAGCTAGTATGAAAACAGCATTACGCCATCGCAGTCCGTGACAATAACACCATGGTCAAAAAGAGTACATTTAACTTCTTGAGTTGACCAAGAACCATATATATCGAGCAGAGATCCCGGGCTTCGTACACCGGCCTATGTAATGGCATAGTCAGCAATGGAGCTCAATTTCGAGGTATTCCCAATTCGGATGTGCCCTAGAGCAAGGTTGGCAAAAATCGTTATTTTTTTAAAAAAATCAAAAAAATCGATTTATTTGATTTAAATCAGATTTTTTTGATTTAAATCGATTTTTTTGATTTTCATTTCGGAGGTTTTTAGGAACTACACCCTTCCCCTAC
>JXSR01S012114.1:1744-30609 GCA_000969725.1 Ophiothrix spiculata | reverse complement strand
TAACTTCTACTTTATATTATGTGTTAGATATGAGTTTTATATTGACATTCATGAATTTAATCAATTACAACTATTCTTTATTTTCACAAAAATAGTGATTTATTTTGTGTAGTGAGCGGGTTCTTTGCACTAAAATCAGCGGGAAGAAGAATTGAATTTCCCGGCTTGGCACGTGACTATTACGTTTTTGCCTAGTTAAAAATAATAATAGTGGAGCCTTTTGAAGTTGGGCCAAAAAGTTTGACTGGCTGATGTCCCAAAAGGGAATGTAAAATAGCCTACTTTGTTGGGGGAAGGTTGTCATGTTTGATGATTGGACATCCTCCCTTTTATACCGTCTGAACTTTTTTGACCCCCCTTTTTATGATTTAATATTTTTTGATTCTTGTTTTACCACATCTTGTTTATTGTATTTGTGTTTGGGCTCCTTTTCAGGGAAATCACATTGATAGGTTGGGTATGGATAGCCTTCAAAGGAAAATTACTCAGGTGGTATTTTTTTAGGAAATCATTTAATGTCGAACAGTCAGCGCTTAGAGCCTATGCAAATGAGCTTTTAATGAGCAGTTTAATTCTACGATCTGGCGATCAATATTTGAAAACTTGGTCGAGATATTTTTTTTCTTGACGTGACCTGTCGGATAGTTCGGACTTCAAAGCCTCATGATTACAAGGGGGTTAATGCAAATACAAAATTGAGATATGGATGAAAATATTTAGAGTTTTTTCTATTAAAACATGGTTTTGTTTGACTGTTAGGAGTAAACAAATCTTAACTTTATTACATTCTAAACAAAATTGCAAATTTTAAGCATTTAAAATCATGAGGTCACATCTACTTACGTGCTCGTTGTTTTACCGAATTAAATATCTATTGGATGGCATAATAAGTTATACAACCTATCAAACCTCATATCCATGAAATTTTAAAAATATATCTTCTTATAAGACCTGTAATACCGGTAAATAGTGCGACAAAAATGCCGTTCAATTAGACGTACGAAAGGGACCAGATATCGGCCATTACAATTACGCATTGAATACCCTGATATTAACAGTCAGCATCATCGTACGACAAGAAGAACCTTTCGTATCAATGGGTCTATATGACGTCATTTGCCATGTGTCGTGTTTAGTTTACACTGCATGACCTCGAGCGCCATTTTTGCAAACGAATTTTACATCGATTTTCTTCAGATTTATCCTGAATGGGATTGTTTATTTTGTAAAATAGCATAATGTTACCTAAGCATGACTATAATTGACAGAATCTGTCCCTAATATGATATTTTGTGTAAATATTTCAAAACAATTGGATCTTGCGCAATCACAGTTTAAGTACTAAAATTTGCATTTTCATTTCACATTGACTCATGGCGTGGGCAATGGGTTCGTTAATTTTGGTGCTGGGAAACCGGGTTCGATTCTCGATCTATACACATTTTTTCCTTTTTCTTCTTATTTCAATTAGATTTTATAATTTTTTCAGTGACATATCACTCTTCCACTCTTCCAGACACAATTCTATTTTTTCATCTTGTTTTATTTTTCAGTTATTTTTGCACTAGGGCATGTATGCATGAGCTAATAGATTGCCGCCGAAACTGCCATAGGCGCAGCGGAGACGGGCAGCGGATCTGCAATATCGGATTTGACCTCATTGGACCAAGAGTCACACTCATCTACATGACAAGTGTTTTACGCAGAATTCAGGCTAGATTTTCAGGATATATGTACAAAAGTGTGTTTGGCTTCTTTGGACTAAGCGGCTTAAATATATTAAGTCCAGAATTGTAGATTTCAGATAAAAAGTATAGGGTTCAAATGTTGTTTAATTTCTTTGTTTCAAAAATGTTTCTTTTAAATGTACAGTATAAATGAGCACTTCGGTGTTTTGGGTTTCACCTTTAACATACCAAAATCCTTTAAAGTTTTTAATTTCAGAAAAATGAACCACACACCTTTAACATACCAAAATCCATGCATGCACCTTTAATAAATACAAAGAGTAATTTCTAAGATTTTTTCCAGAAACTGATTCAATGCACCTTTTAATTGGTATTTTTTCCAGAAACTGATCCATGCACCTTTAATTGGCATTTTTCAGTGAAAAGCATGAGATTGTGATATAATGACCTCTAGAATACATTTCAAGACCTAATTCAAATTTTTATTTTTACTTTCTAATTTCAGAAAAATGACCCACACACCTTTAACATACCAAAATCCATGCACCTTTAAAGACCCGTGCTGGTTGACCAGGCCAACTTGCCTGCATTGCCTCAACATATGGAAACTAAATAAGCACTTGCAATCTTACAACCCCCTGAGTGGTCATAAAGGTTTGACCCTGTCACCTTTATTCTCTATTTCTATTTGTCTGTAAAAGTGTCTGTGAGTTCATGGAAACCCTTGATCCTTGTAAAAATGTCAACAGTAAATTCCTCCCAATTTGTATAATTGGTTACTGCCAAACATCTATCTCCCTGGAGTCTGTGGCCAACTCGGCCCTTTAAAGTTTTTAATTTCAGAAAAATGAACCACACACCTTTAACATACCGAGAGCCGTGCACCTTTAATAAATACACAAACTAATTTCTAAGATTTTTTCCAGAAACTGATTCATGCACCTTTAATTGGTATTTTTCCAGAAACTGATCATTCACCTTTAATTGGCATTTTTCAGTGAAACGCTTGAGGGGGATTGCGATATAATGACCCCTAGACCTAATTCCAATTTTTATTTTTACTCTTTAATTTCAGAAAAAATGAACCACACACCTTTAACATATCAAAATCAATGTACCTTTAATTAGCATTTGTGTACCGCCGCGGCAAAAGAGTCCAGTTGTCGGCTCGTACATGTTGCTCCTTGTAGCATATCTAATGTATGGTATTTGTATACATTAGATATGCTACAATGAGCAACATGTAGGAGTTGACAACTGGACCCTTTTGCCGCGGCTGTACACATTTGTCAGCGAAGACCCTCCCCTTCACCAACTTTCATCAAAATTGTGTCCAAGTTCCATGAAAACCTGACAAAGTATATGAATTTTGTGATCAATCTTATTACCAGCTGTTCATTGACCTCTGGTGACCACTTGTTGACCTTTGACCCCATTTCAGTTGGGACCGTATGTGTGCCCCTACCCAAGGACCATTGTGTCCAAGTCCCATGGGAATCGGTCAAAGTATGTGAGAATAGTGGCACAATGAAAAAAGGTTAACATTGTTAACCACGACAGACAGACACACACACAGCGACACATACTACCAATGTAATACCTATGTGCTCATCTTACAGACGACACAAAAATATAGGTCACCGTGCTCGTTTTTGAGATACGCATTTCAAAAATCACTCGTTTAACACAAAGTAGAAAACTAAAAAATGTTGATCATTATGAGCTTGTAAAATAATAAATGTTCCATTGATTTTTGAATTTTTAGATATGTTAAAGCATTTTCTGCATGCTTAAAAATACTGAAATAAAAAAATACGGTCACCGTGTTTGTTTGTCAATAAAATTTGATTAATTTGATGGACATCTGTGTCTGCATAATTTTCCGATGATTATCAAACACGTTGTATTAGTAAAGCATGCGTTCAGTGTGCATTAAATTTGCATAGCACAAAGGGTGCAAACAATTTTTTGAATTTTTACTATTTATGAAAAAGTTGTTATCCTGCAGTCGTAAGCAACTACATCTCTGAGAAAACCCCTTACATTCCAGTTGGCAGCTGAATGATACTGTTGCTTTGATTCAGCAGCTGAATGATACTGTTGCTTTGATTCAGCTTTTAGCTGTGTCAAATTCAATCCAATATAAGGCCAAAGAAATTTTTTTTTTACCGCATTTCTTTTTATTATGTTTTCAGGAGATTTCTTGCTTTTTTATTCCTTTCTTACATAAAGAGAGAGAAAAAGGGGGGGGGAAATTGGCCGCGAAGCGCCCGAAAAAAAAAAAGTGACCTAAAAACGTAATAAAAAAAAGATTTCCGCGTGCGCTGTTCTAGGTTAGATTGACAAAAAAAAAAAACGCTCAGCACTTAGGGTTTTGGGCCTAAGGAACCTGAGACAGAGTTCTTTCTTTCTTTTTTTTGGCCTACTTGAATATGAGCTCCATTTGAGGTGAAAAACTCAAAATAAAAGAGAATCATATCTTATAACTGTTCAAAAGTGATATTTTAAAGAAACTATAGCCAAATAGTATCAAAGTTGGATATGGAACACAAATGTGATACGGTGATTAAACAGTGTTGAGTTAACTCATTATTTGTGTGTACAATGTAGGCTTTTTCAAATTGTGAAAAATCACGGGCAATCCCTAAAAAGTGAAAAAAGTAGATTACAGGCCTACCAAATTTTTTTATCAAAAACAAATATTGCACGAAATCAAATATCATCAAAATGAAAATAATTACTTTATTCATGTTATATATCAATATATCCACCATAGCCATAATTACATAAGTATATCTTAATAATATTGCAGGTTATCTACTTGTTACAAAATGTCAGTAAAAAGTTTTAAAAGTGAAAAATATGCTATGATTGTTATACTGTTACTGTCTCAGCCGTTTCTGGTACGGCACCAACATACTTTTTTATGAGCAACCAAAATTTAGTAAATCAAGTATTCGCTATAAGACTAATTCCGATACATTTTCTGATAATAACCGAGGTTTGGTGATCAAAAATCCTCCTTGGTGACCAATTGCTGACATTAATTTGGTCACGTAAAGCCGTGGGTCCCCTGTACAAATAGACACCTTCATGGGGTATGCATGTTATAATGCAAGTACTTGTATCATTGATTGATTGATTGATTGATTGATGTACATCACCAAGCCTCTCTAATATCACCATTAAAAAAATAATTTGAATTTATCAATGAAGAATTGCTGCACTAAATGTTTGGTAGATCATTAAAAAGTATGGACCAGTCCTTGGTTGTGAATATATACACTTTTACTGGCATAAACAATAACATTTCATTTTATCTCGTATTAAGGCAAAGAATATCTACATCTTAGTATCTATGAAGAAGTATTTTTGCAATGGAGCAAAAATTTCATGCAATAAAACTGGCCATATGATTTTGGATGGAATTTACAACCTACAAAGATTAACACTTAACCAGTGGATGACTGCTTGACACAGCCAGCTCTGGCCAGTTGCTATAATTGTTCTGAGCTATTGCAACTGGCCAGAACCTTGGGTACCAGGCAAGTCAACCACCAGTATAGTTTTGAAGTCGTTACATGAGTGCAGGAAAGTCGTATCTGCAATAGCTGCCATTTGTCATTTATTTGGATTGCACACTGTATAATCTCCAGTCTTGGGGCAGTGGCTCTTGAAATGAGCAGGAAAATTTTGAGAGATTTTTCACATTATAGTGACTAGGCGTTTAATAAAAATAACTTAGACAGCCATTGCAGATACGACTTTTTGCACTAACATGACGAAGTGATCCTTAACCTTAGTAATAAATATATATTGCATGTGCAGTATCACATAGGATTAAATTGGGTTTTTTTTCAGTCATGGATACGATACCAAATGAAAAGAATTCACCTTGTTTAGGCTTTCGCCAAGGAAACCCAACTTGGTACTGGTACCAAGTAAGCTAAAGGAAGCTTATCTTCAACAGGGCTCCAAGATGTTTTTTAAATTGTCAGATTGAAAATTATTTTGGTGCTCCAACAGGTTCATGTTCTCAGATTAGTTACACATTTGGACAAGTCACCAATGCTCTGGGGGAATCTATTTAAATGGGGTGTGGTCTGGGATAGGATATCATTTTATACATGTCTCAAAGGGTCACGTTCGAAACCCTTGGATGGTTATCTGCGTATATGTATAGGTGGACCCCCTGTGACCTTGATATCTAAAGTCAATATAAAACAAATAACTTATGTGCAATCATATAGTAATCAATATTTTCATAATATTTAATCTTAGTACAAATTGTAATAAATTCTATAATGTTATTGCTTTCTTTTTGAGGGTAGATGATCACAGAAATAGATTACTCTCTTGATTAATTCAATGCAAACTCAAAATGTTTTTTTCCCCAAGGTAGAAGTGATTTATATATAGAAGTTTGAAATGACAACAGTGGCAGCTGTGGTTAAGGCCAAGAAAAAAATTGTTGTGTTGCCCTCAAGTGGAATTTCTGTAAAAATGAGTCGGTCAGTCGGAAAATATATTTTTTTTTTAATAATTTTTTTTAAAAAGCACCTAAATTATGAAATTTGGGTTCATTTTCCACTATTTTCAAAATATTTTCTCAGAGAACACCCAATCTGAGCAAATTTTGGAGCTTTCCTGACCCTATTTCTTTTTTTAAATTTTTGAAAAGGGTCGGTCGCTGAGGGCAACACAACAACTTTTTTTTTGCCTAACCTCACGCATGTGATCATCCCCAATAACTTTTAGGCTGCAATCACATAGAAGTATACGGTATTCGCTATACGTTATTCGATGGCTATATGTTGTTTCTTTCGAATAGTGCGCTCTTATGTGACCCGGTAGCATCAAGTTCAGTTGTTCGATTAAATCTATACGCATGCCCAAGTAAAATTATGCACCATATACACGAATAGTATAGTTCTATTTGATTGCAGCCTTAATTATATTATAAGACAGGATTAAATGAACAGGTCTGCACATGTTACTATACCTATATCTCTTTTGAAGCTATTGGGTAAGAATCTTCTATGTAATCTGTGTCCCGTTATATCCATAGGTACCTCACACCCTGGTCACATAAACCGCAGGAAGCCGCAACGCCGGGATGACATTGGTATGACACCGGTGAATGCTTGCGATGCCCGGTCCGACGCCGGTGGTTATGGGACCATGATTGAAGACATCGTATACAAGCCGTAAGGTTTTAACTCAAATTAAAATCTTACGCCGTCTCTGCGGCTTACGGACATCGACCAGACACCGGCCAGTGTCCGATCGGCTTCTGCTGAATTGACGCCGTAAACGCATCGTAACCTCGCCTCAAGGTTATGTGACCAGGGTATTAAGGTCGCGGAGTATATTATGTGTTACGAATGATTGAAGCTGAGAAAAGTCAAAAATCACATTCCATGCCAAATTTCTAATATCATCAGAAATGTTAGCTTTGGAGTGTGTTCCATCATATTAATTATATTCCAACAATTAAAACATAAGAAAAATGTGTTAAAAACCACTTTGCAACCAAACATCCAATAACCAAAGCCAAGATGTAATTTAAAGCTTATAATCTCAGCTTTTAGATTAAACCAAAATATGAGCTTTGATTTTGAGAAGGTACCTTTAGATATGACGGGTCGCATTTGTTGTTCCAACACCTTCTCATCAGTATATCTGTAACCAGAGAATGTTGAACTCGTTGACACCAGGAGAAGTGCTAATGTCTTGATCAAGGAAAGGAAGTAGTGTGGATGAGGGTCAAAATATCAAATAATCAAACTAGGATCACAATTCTGGGATCATCAACACTCAATTGAGATAGATATCAAACATAACAAACATCTTTCTTTCTATAAATAAAATGTAATAACTTTAGTATAACAAATTTGTACTCCTGAATTCCTGAATTCAGCCGCCTGTTTCCCCCTCCATATAAAGCGAGCTCTGGTTATGCGGCATGCATGCAAATATAGTACAATTTGGACAAAGAAGGAACAATAATTCTACAGGCTGAAATCAGGAATGAAGAATAAACATACCAATTCTTTATTGATTAAACAAATTATCTAAGGAACATATCCATATCCCTATAAAATATATATCAGCAAAAATATTCACATAAGGCGACTGAAAAAAGCATTAAAGGACAGGTGGACTGTTTAAGTAAGGGTTGAAGTATAATGTTGCCAGCAGATGTGACCAAGAAAAAGGTGAATGAGGGTTGGTTTCGAGGACTGAAGGGTGAATCAGGTGATGCCAGTTAGGGTATCAAACACAGCCCTAGTATGGTATTGGTAAAATCCCCATTTAGGGTGTGAATTGGGGAAAAAGGGTATATTTTGGCTTCAGAAAAAATCACCCTTTAGGGGATGTTTTGAAAAACAACATTAAAGACCAGCTGAAGACGTGGTTGGTACCCCGAAAGCGCTTCCGGGTAAGCGGTAATAATGAGTAGTGTAAAAGTTTGAACATTATCTACTAACATTAAACTTGACTGGCCCCTCCTCCCTGGGGTACTATTGCACTCCATGAACATAATATAAGTGCATGAAAAGTAAAAATATATAATTTGGTCAAATTTTGACTAGGCAATGGCAAAGTCTTAAATTTGACCTCCTGATATATTTGGTACAATTGCATTCTCTGGCATTCAATATTTGTGTAGTATATTGTCAGTGTTGATCCTGTATTGCATTTTTACAGCTGTTGCGCCATTTGGCACACGATGCATCCCTTCAGTGCGTACTTAACTGACTGATAAATACTTTGGCACTGGAGCACAATTAGGCCACAACTTTGTGTGTGACCGGCCGCAATCTGGCCACAGCCTTGATTTTCCAAGATGGCAACCGTAGGCTTGTTTATGCACCTCTATATAATTTCAAAACTTGTAATGAAACATTTTACAATAACCTTGAGGTGAAATATCAAGCCTAGGGTCGCCATCTTGGAAAATGAAAGCTGCGGCCAGGTTGCGGCTGGTCTCACAAAGTTGTGGCCTAATTGTGCTCCAATGCCCTAATTTCTAGGACTGATAGATCAACACCAGTCACCATAGAAGAAATTTCAATTTAGACGCACATCACATAGAATGCATAACTCCAAAAACTTGGCAAAAGATATTGAGCTTTCATCACATTTACCAAATATCTGATGGACTAAACCATCTCCTGCTAATATAGAATGATGCCCATTATTAATCATATACTTGATCAACAATTGCCCTTGCCAGTTTGTCAGATGTTTCTTGCTGGAGACGCCGTACAGGATAATTTGTAAGTAGTTCAAACTACAATTAAAATATTTAGTGTTGTTCATTTCACATTATTTTGCTCCTTTATTATCATGCCATTATAGCATGCCAACTTCAGTCATACTCTATAAAACTAGAAGAATAAAGTAAGCAACAAGGAATATGTTATGGATTTTGCAATAGAGTCTCTATTGCAAAATCCATAACATATTCCTTGTATTCTACAACATAGTGAACTGGTGTTTTTGTATTATGTGAGAGACTAGCAATGATTGATTAGGATTGATTAAGACCAAATCACTGCGTATTAAACCTTACCCTCCTACATACTACAAAGTACTACAGTAAGAAATCAAGAATTAGCCGAAGTCCAAATACCCCACAGATAGCGGATATAAATGGTCAGGAAATTGCTGCCAAGTCAGGCCACGCTCGGTGGCTTGGCATAGCTGGACATTGGATCGCGATAGTGGGGTCCGGGGTTCGAATCCCAGGGGGAACCAGAAATTTTTTGATGACGTATTTGGACTTATGCCGGGGTCAGACGAACGACGAGGTCTCATTTACTACAATAAATTATGCTGTTGTAATACGTCGACCCGTATTTATTACAAATGGGTCGTCGTCGCATTAAAAAAATGAATGACAACAATTTCCGTCGTTGAGATAGATTTATTGTAATAAAGTTGAAAGTAACATGACCGCATCTCGTCATTGTAAACATAATGTGAAAACCGTCATAATGTCAACCATAACGACGAATGACCTTAGTTCAATTAAACTCAGTGGATACAGTACTTAATTGACACTATCGTATGACAATCTTGTAATTGGTTTGGTCCTCGTGTGGCCAGAATGTAATGCGACGCGATCGTATTAAACAAATGCAAAAAGTACGTCTGACCACATGTCGGAATTAATTACGACAATAAAATTATTGCAGTAAATGCGACCTCATAATTTGTCTGACCCGGCCTAAGACTGTATTTAAGCGTGCGAGAGTAAGGGTTTATATATTTTGTGCATGAATCTCTCATGATTTTGGTGTTATTTTCTGCTAATTTTGTTGCTACCACATGGACAAACCTTACATAAGTTAGCTTGAATATTCAGCAAGATTGTGTACGTTGTTATGATTCGAAAAATACGGGCACAATCATTTCCCGTATGGTCATATTGGTTTATATGCATTAATCGGATGCTTAGTTTGTACTTCAAGGTTATAGAGTATAACATTAGCTGGTGAGTAGCAACATTGGGCAACACTTTTTCCTTTATTGTAGATCTGTATCTGCACCCATATAGATGAAAAAGGTCTATATAGGTGCAGACTGAATCTGAGATTGTACTACCCTATAGATTGCCACTTTATCTTCAACTCCACAGAGCAACTTCAAACTAAAACCACTTGCCTCTCCCAACAAAAATGATCAGGCACCAATTTCACTAACGTTTCCTAAGCTAAGCGATACATGCATCGCACAAACCCTGCATTGAGAATCACACAAACCCTGCATTGAGCAGAGCGCAGAGGATGATTTAAGACCTTCCCACAATACATAGTGACAGCTCAGTGAGCATGAATGAAGTAATGGAATGTTCAGCAGGGTTAAATTACTACTGCTGTGTATTTGTATGGGAAAAGATGTTAAATGTCACAATTAATCAAACTGTGTTTATGGTATGACAGAAATTTGTTTACATATTCAAAGAGCTTAAAGTGTGACCTTTCTCAAGGTAATTTTACTTCTCTGGTTGCTTTAATAATAAATGTACTGTGCCAGATTTAAAACATGCATTTTATTGTATATGTTCAATGGGAAATGGTTCTAAATGTGGGTTGTTTTGAGCTACTGATTTACATTTTGAATGGAATTATGTAAAGTACTTAAAACACCCTCTGGAGAAGCAATTCATCATAGCAAAGATGCATAGATACCATAGATATAGATTGGGGAACCCAGATTTCATACACAGGCCCGGAGCTTATTAAAATCGTTTTATGAACCTATCATAAATCAACGCTATAATAGGCATTTAACGCAGGATTGCGAGGTTATCGACAATGATAAGGTATCGACGCATCATAAATGTTAGTGAAATTGGCCCCAGATCAACTAAAAAGGCACAGATACTACCTATTAAATCTAGAGGAACGCATCAAGGATTAGTCTTTACATTAAGAGCGCCCTCTTAAGTCAGAACTCTCAAGTTAATGACACTTGTAGTAACTTAGTAATAGAAGAGATAAATCTCAAGATTTCATTTAATCATCCCATTCGTCATCGTCATCAAAGTCATCATCTTCATCGCTGTCTGCATCATCATCTGCAAGATAAATGAGCAAAAAGAAAAAAAAATCAAAACCAGAAATGGAGCAGAATTTCCCTGGGATGTCTCTCTGATATATACAAGCTACTCGTATTTGTTAATTTGAGTCTGTAAACGAGACCCTTAATGATGCAATCAAGGTTGAGTTTATGCCATAGATAAATGAACTTAGGCAATTCATTTAATTTTAATTGTAACACTGACCAAGACACATTAGACACGTTGTTGAGGAATACAGTGGCGTGCGGCAATATTCATATTCACATTTGTCAGTCGGAAGAGGTCACCTGTGGGTAAATTTGTACCAATGTTGGAAATTTGAAGTCGATGATAAATTGTCGTTTTAATTTGAACGACATCAGTTTTGAGTAAAATTGGAACGAATAATTAATCTGTTTGAAAAGTTGCAACAACAAAAAAGTCTCAAAATTTACTTCATAGCCAAGAGTCATGATAAATCGAGTCATAGAATGTTGCCTGTGCGCTTCATCAAGGTGCAGTATTGTATCTATTACTAAAATGGCGCCTATCTTGAAAAAAATGAATGGAATATTGCCATTGAATGGGAACATTTTGTCAAAAAGACAAAATCCTGCACCTCACCCGTGTGCTTGTGAGACTCCCTCCAATGTGATTTAATAAAAGATTAATGGACATGATTTTAAGAAGTTCCCCTCAAAAAGGTATAATTAATTCATTAATGGATATCTTATTAAAGTAAAATCGGCAAGATTAATTAATTAAGGTACACTAAATCATGCTCTTTTTGATAAAGGTTTTGATGAGAAATCCATGAATAGAAATGTTTTTCAAGTTGAGTGAGTGACCTTTGTAATAACCTTCCGCTTGGCCTGTGTTGTGAATACGCAAACGCAGCTTCTTTTTTCCACATTTACAATGCAACAAAATGCATGTGCATGGATACATTTTGTTTACAATGTTTACTTTTAGTCCGTCATCATTTCCAGGGCAATGTCAAAGTAAAATCTGCTCAGTGTTTATCAAGAAAAAAGACGGTTCAATATTTTCGGAAGTCAAATTGGGTATATCTTAGCTTGGACTTTTAAATACACTTTTGTGGTGACAACTGTCAAAAACCGGTGATGAAATATGATCGGGAAGGTTAGAAAAAACAGGAAACAAAACAAATTTGGTCCTAACGTGTCTACTGATCTTAAAGCTTGCACTTTGTATCCTATATCAATGGTTCAATATAAATTATTATTTACCAACACCACAAGCTACAATAAAGTAAAGGCCGAACCATAGTAGGCCTCCAAACAAAATTTTCCCTACCTACTATAGTGTCACCAAATATTTGCTATCGAATTTAAAGTATGAACGGGTAACAAACATTTGATCCAATGTATATGGCAATTCAATAACATGTGCAATCTAGTGCGAAATTTTATTTGGTCTCAACTCGGTGTTGAAGTTATTTTGTTTGGAGTCACTCGTCATTTTGATGTCACGACCAAATGTTTGGTAGGGAAAATTTTGTTTGGAGGCCGACTATGGTTCGGCCTTAAGGCTTGGCATCCAAAGATATTCACTCATCCGAGAGACATTCGCTCACAATATTTGCTCTGACATATTCTCTAAAATGGAGAGAAAATATTGCTTACAATGCTTGAATATTGGTTAAACAATGAAAGCATTATTTAAATCGATGATACCATTCCATTTGACCGAATAAGTCACAAGCGGATGCCTCTCGGGTGAGCGAATATCCTTGGACGTTAAGCCTAATCAAAGTTTTGACCATCGATGGTAACATCCATTAGTCCAAATAAGTCAAAGCGAATGCCTCTCGGTTGAGCGAATATCTTTGGACGTCAAGCCTAACCAAAGTTTGGACCATCGATGGTAACATCCATTTGACCGAATAAGTCAAAGCAAATGCCTCTCAGGTGAGCGAATATCTTTGGACGTTAAGCCTAATCAAAGTTTAGACTATCGATGGTAACATCCAGTTGACCGAATAAGTCAAAGCGAATGCCTCTAGGGTGAGAGAATATCTTTGGACGTCAAGCCTAACCAAAGTTTGGACCATCAGGTAACATCCATTTGGCCAAATAAGTCAAAGCGAATGCCTCTTGGGTGAGTGAATATCTTTGGACGTTAAGCCTAATCAAAGTTTGGACCAGTATGGCCATCTTACCTGACTGTATTGCATGTTGTCGTTTCTGTAGAGCAGTTAGTAAGGCCATTCCTATACCATCCATTGGGATAGGTTCATCCTCTTTATCGTCACCGGGGCTCACCTAGAAATACAATCAAATATTAATATTTAATATTTGTAAATACAAATAATACAAATAGAGCATTATAAATAATCATGCATTAGGCCAAGAAAAAAAAGGTTTGTCTCAGAAACCATTTGCAAAAACGCTATAAAAAAGCAATTTTTAAATTTTTTATGGAAATTAGCTATAAATTAGGTATGCGATATTTTTTTTTTTTTTTATAACGCTCTAAAATTTTTATCGCCCAGATTCTATATAAGTACGATCCTGCTCGTTTTAACTATGGGAAGTCTTGACAGTTGAAATAAAATGTAAAAGGTAAAATTGCAACAGCAATCCGGACGGCGGTTGATCACTGGATTACTCTCGATAAAAAAAAGAGAGAAAGACTCTACGTGCTAAATTCATTTTCACATAGCAATGCGTGCGAGTTTCTGAGACAAACCTTTTATTATAATAATTTTACTAAAAATAGTAGCATTTCTCTTGGGAAACAGACAACCAAGGTGTCATGGTAAAATTCATACAAGAAATCCAGATTTAATCTGAAAGTCTATCTATAGATTTCAATGTAAAGCTTTGAAGCTCCTTAGCCTTGACTGGTTTTACTCTATAAACCTTGACGTATGCAACAAACAATCAGACTCTGTTATGAGATCCATAGTATATCTCTTGTATTCTACAACATTGTGACCTGGTGGTTTTGTATTGTGTTAGAGTCTAGTAATGATTGATTAGGGTTGATTAAGGCCAAATCACTGCGTATTAATATTTTCATACATGAATCGTTCGTGATTTTGGTATTATCATTTTTGGCTACTTTTGTTGCTACCACATGGACAAACATTGAATATAAGTTCATTTGAATATCCAGCAAGATTGGGTACGTGGTTATAATTCGAAAAGTATTTTATTTATTTCCCCGTATGGTCATATTGTTTTTTTTGTGTTAATCGTCTGCTTGTTGCATACTTCAAGGTTTACAGAGTATGGTTTGCAGAAGTCCCGAGCTCTAATTCTGGTTCAGGGCACGAGATCATTGGACATCCAATTACTTTAACATTTTGATCAAAGTTTCACTTCAAATTTAACCCATAATTACAAATGTTCTTTTTTCTGTCTTTTTTATATCATCATTGGCAAGAACAGTAAATACTGCTGAGCTATAGTTGAAATTTCAAATACTTAAATTTTCTTAAATGGTGTAGGATTCTATTTTAACATGCATATAATTTACTTTCAACTTTCAACTTTGACCTGAGAAATACAATTTATGACGTTTCATCCTCGGGTTGCTTGTTTACTCTTCAGAGGTAATAGAAAAAATGCAACCCTGGGGATGAGGCTGTTATGTAAGTACATAAGAAATGTGGACCGCCGCGGCAAAAGGGTGCAGTTGTCGGCTCGTACATGTTGCTCTTTGTAGCATATCTGATGTATGCTATTTGTATGCATCAGATATGCTACAATGAGCAACATGTAGGAGCCGGCAACTGCACCCTTTTGCCGCGGCAGAACACAAATAGAAATAGGTCAAAACATCAAAACAGGCAATACTTCCGGTTGAGCCCCAGGGAGGAGAGTGTGATAGGATCCTATACCTTTAAACTTGTACTTTCACATTATTTCAATTATTCTGTTTTGAATGATTATGGACAGATAATGTTAATTAGTTAAAGGGGCAATTCATGATCCACTTTTCACCCTCAAGGTCACCTCTATCAAATTTGATTTTTTTAGCTTATAAGAATCGTCAAGTGGTATATGTTACGATCTCAAAACCATTCTTTCATATGTGCTTGCATTTTTGAGAAAGGTGAGAAAATGTGTAATTTTCTATTTATTGTCGGGCCCGACAGGAATTACAACACAGTAGTCTATGGGATTTTCAAAATGCTTAAAAGCTTGTAACTTGGAAACGAATGGTCGAAATCAAGTGAAATTTTCAGTATATATTTATGTTGTACTCTTCTTTTTATTTAGCTAGAAAAGAGGCAACATCAAAATCATGAATTGCACCTTTTATTTATACTCTTATAGATAGATTATCTAAATACATTCTCTCTTCCCCATTTATGCATCCTCAACTCAGCTTACGATTTCTTTATTTTCTCAAGGAAATCCACCAATCACCAGAATTTTATCAAAACTTTAACCAATTAACTATAATCTCATGTTGTCATGTTGATTTTATGGATTATAAAGAAGGACTTCACACAAAGATTTTGGCACTTTTTCAGAGTCTTACATCAAGATTTTTTTCAGAAATTGGCATATCGCTTATATCACAGGCATTGTCCTATCCACATATTTCATGATGCGATGGGTCGTTTACATTATCATTATCTAAGATTCCTGACTTTTGACCAAGTATCAATCAGATACTTTGAATTTACTTGTAGTATAGGTGATGTTGGACTTACGGGTTTGAGTCCTACACCCTTCTGAATCTGGTTGAGTAGAGCTCCTCTTGCATCTGTGGGTGCCGCCTTCCTTTCTCTCTCTTCATTTTGATCTACAGTTTTAAGTTTTTTTCCCATCTGTATCTGGCTCAGTAGATCCCCTCTTCCTCCTCCCCCTCCTCCTCCTCCTCCACCACCCATTATTGGTGCAGGTGGTGGTGGAGGTGCTGCTGGAAAGTCACTTATTGGAGGTGGGGGAGGAGGGGGTGGACCTCCACCACCCATAGGCGGTGGTGGTGGAGGTGCTACTGCTGCTGGTCTTGAGGGAGCAGGTGGAGGGGGTGGAGGTAGGCCACGAGATGGTGGTGGTGGGGCTGGGGCTGCAGTACGACTG
Organism: Ophiothrix spiculata; assembly: GCA_000969725.1. Taxonomy (NCBI): domain Eukaryota; kingdom Metazoa; phylum Echinodermata; class Ophiuroidea; order Amphilepidida; family Ophiotrichidae; genus Ophiothrix; species Ophiothrix spiculata. The sequence goes on along the minus strand of JXSR01S012114.1, from coordinate 14,287 downwards.
GCATGACTGGGTGGAGGTGGCGGTGCAGGGCCACGTGATGGTGGTGGTGGTGGAGGAGCTGCTGCTCGCTGGTGCGATACATGAGCTGGAGGAGGTGGTGGAGGCATGGATCCTCTTGCTGGTGGTGGAGGAGGTGGTGGTTGCCCACCTCGACTAGGTGGAGGTGGTGGCGGTAAATCTGAAAAAGCAAATGATCATTTGTCAAATTAAATCATACAGAAAGTACATTTGGTTTAATAAAGGCTAAAATAAGTAAAATTTGGAATAAATATTATTTTCATTGCTTCCTCCCATCCTATATAACATAATTGCTTCATGCTGCATGTTCTGTGATGGTTGATTTGGATTTTTTGTGGTTGAAGTATTCTCCAAGATCTGGTGGTATTCTTATATCTAATTTACTCAATTTTTAATTCTACGCTCTGACTGTCGTTTTTTACAAACGCCTTGTTTAACCACATGAGTTTTTGCAATTGTAAAAATATGAAAAGTGGAGGTTTAACTAAATTACTTGAGAACTCTGATATTGTGCTTGAAATAATTTTTGAAAATAACTTTGTGCAGCAATAAATATAAGAACACATCTATGGAGCAGCAAAACTAGTGTTATTAAGAGTAAACATAACACATGTTAAGTTTTATAAATGAAAAGAAAAATGGTCACACTGAATTAACTATTATTTTGGTTAGTAGCAGAGGCATACCTGCCAACATTGGAAACCTTGAAATAGGGATGTAATAGCAGAGATGCCACTGATTTCATTGAAAAAAAACCTGAAAACGCCATCAATTCTTGAAAGATACTCAAAAAAAGGGCCAAAAATATATGAAAATATGTATATTTGAGATCATAAAAAAACCTGAAATCATTTGAAAATCTTCTAAAAAACCTGATTTCAGGTTAAAACCTGAAAAGTGACATCTCTGTAAAAGGCCGGGGGTCCAAGGGGCCGCCTAGGCCCCTGGCGGGGTCCAGGGGTGGACCCACTGGCGGGCGGGGCCCCCAGAAGCTTCTGAGATTTGGCATTTTAAAGGCAGTAGAAAGGGTTATTTGAACCTCTAAAACTTTCAATAAAATAAGGGATGAGAATGGCTAATTGTCAAAAAAGAGCAAAATGCGAACGTAGGTCGCGAAGCGACCAGAGTTTCGAGTTCCACGACCGGGGGTCAAGGGGCCCGCTTAAGGGCCCCTGGTGGGGTCCAGGGGTGAAGCCCCGGTGGGGGTGGAGTGGGCGAAGCCCCCCGAAGCTGTAGACTTTCTGCACTCTCAGAATCCATTTGGAACCCATTCCAGGGGTTTGAAAACATAATATATCAACATAGACAAATATGCTTCCTTGAGGAGTTATGGTCTGTTAAAGTTCAGACTTTGCTATACTTTTACATGTAAGCGGCCGGATTTCCATTATTACATGCCTGATCGACCCGGTATTCAAGTATATGATGCGCAATTAAAAATTACTAGTTACAAGATTTGTTGACCTCAGTGACCTTTTGACCTTGGTATTTGACCTTGGTATCTGATGACCTTTGGCTTTGAAAATGAACACCCTATTAAATCATGTAATCGCAAGTGCCGTCATACACTTTGATTGTACAAGTATCATGACAGCCTCAAAAGACAAGACCTGGGGACCTAAACTTCACATGGTCTCTTCCAATATTTTTTACAGAATTTAGAAAAAAGCAGTAAATTTAACATAGATTTTAACAAAAAGTTAGTATCATATATACGTACCTCTTCCTGGGAGTCCTCCTGTAATCGGACCCATCCTTTCAACATCTTTCTTGATCTCATCAATACCACCGTGACTATCGATGAAATCTTTGATGAAGGCCGCTGTGTTTTGATCTCTCAACTGATCTTCTGACACACCAATGGTCTGGAACCAATCTTTGACTTGTGGATCCATCTCGTCAACCTGCGACAGAAATAAGAACAGGTCAAGTGATTTGCAGCATCTCATATTTTACAGAAAATTCTGTGTATACCACTAGCATAACCAGAGGTGATGCACAGGCACCTCCAAAATTCTGCGTACGCAGCAATGTCACTTTATTTGCTTTATAGTTGCATTTTTTAGTTGCAGAAATCTATTTTTGTAATGAATTCTTTACGCTTTTTCAAGTAGTAGTCATTTAACTCATTCGATCGCAAATGTAGCAATTGTGAATGGAAATCCATCACCAAACCCACAAGTGATTTTTGTCTGCATTAAGCATTATGGGATATGTTTAACATCAATGGACTTTTAATATTATATTGTTGATACTAAGTGCAGAGTATTGGTAACCAAATAAAATACACTTGTTGAAAGTATAATAGTATACAAATTTATACAGTGACTTGAAGATCTCTGGTTAAAACTATGGACCTGAAGTGACAAATATTTAGCTATTTTACTGAGGGGCGGAGCCCCAAGTAAATTTCCAAAATTTAGTAACTATAGGACGATAGTTTTAATCCAGAGATCTGAAAAATGTCAGTATATATATTTGTTTTATATACTGTATTAATGAATTTTTAATAATGTAATTTTTACTTGCCCAATGGCCTAATTTAATTAATATTATTTTTTTTTAAATGCACTAACAAAGTGTTTATAACCATGAATGCAAACAATAGGTTAATTTTTTAGGCCTAACTAAAAAATAACAGAAGTACTGAAATTACAGAAGTATTAAAACAATATGAGAATCTATTAAAGGAATGTAATGAACTTCTCTCAAACCATCAAAGTTAAATTTCTCCAACTGTTACAGTTTTGCACAAACAATCATTTTTCTACATGTATTTATTTTAGAGGATAGGAGGCACCTAAGCTGATACATATCACATGACCATTTGCCACAGAAATGTGTGCCTTTTTGAATTTTCAGAAAATAAATAAATTTTAAATTCCTTCGTTTGTTAATTACTAGCTATTTCGGGTGGCCAAACACTGTTAGAGCTTTGTTCATTTTTGGTCAACCCACCATTGTAATGGTTTTATTTTCATTTACGAATTGTTGGTGAGTAATAAACTGAATCTGAAACTAAATAAAATCATGTTCGTAACACAATTGTCTATTGAAGGAAAAGAATCTCTCACATATACTTATATTTTGTAATTTATTTAAAATTTTACTGCATATAAAAGTAAAACACTCAAATTTGTGTGTATTTTCCCCTAATTCCTTTTATGCACTGATTAAAAATAACATTATAGTTTAAAAATTTGGTCAAAATTGAAAGCTGTTATCACAGTTGGTCATTCTAAAATTACAAGCAAGCCATTGGCATGGAGCCATAGTACGGCCATTGATAAATCACAGGGAGGGGCCACTGTAAAGGGCAGCTTACAAACAATACTAGTCAATCATGTGCCAAAAACAACACTTGCAGTTATCAACATATCCTGTTGTTAAATCAAAGTGATAAAGCAGGTTTTCACCTCTTGGCCATTGCCATAATTCCATGGAATTTCTATTGATTTATCAAGTTCCTCAAGAAAATTCTAATAATTTTGGTAAAAATAGTGTGCTTTGATGGAATTATACAGTATAGACTTCTTATTTAGACAATGATAACTGCCACCCATCTTTTTGAGGTCATTGTTTAAAATCGGAGGTGTTTTAAGCTGAAGTACTTTCATGAGAGAGCGTAGAAAAGTACCAAGGCACAAAATAAACACCCGACTATTTTAAACAATGACTGATTAGTTTATTTCTTTAAATTGCCTAACATCAGTCAGTCCGGGCACTGCTTCCACTTTGGTTTAGTCAAACGTGACCTCCGCGATATCATTGCGTTCACGCAGGTCATTAACAAAAGTCAATGTTACCTGATAATAACTACACAGTTTTTGCATAACAGTAGTAATTATCTTATTACATTGGATTGCACTATTACGCAAGTTATTGATACACCTGTACCCAAGCTGTAGTATACTGCATTTTCTAAATTCTTCAAGCTTAAAGTCTGCCTAATACAAGTATGTACCGTATTGTTTCTAATAGACGCCCAGTCTCTATTAAACGCCCACCCCAAAAAATTTCAAAGAGAAGTGTTAAAAAACATTCAATTTTGTAGCATTGTTGTGCATCATTAAGCTTTAACCAACAATCGCTAGTAACAGGAAACGGTACCAATGAGGTTGCGATCCCAGATATGATGAAAAATTGTCAGTACTTCTGGATTATCGGGGGCCATGTTAAGCTGACTTAGCGATTTTGTGCGAATTTTGAGGTTGAAAATTGGTCTCTAATAATCGCCCACCCTTCAAGAAATGTCTCCGCCCATGGGCGTCTATTAGAAACAATACGGTATGTAAATTATTATTTTAAAATGTTGGACAATTTATAACTAAAATATATTTATCAATAAAAGCTTCACAAAATAAGATCAAGAAACAAAGGAACCCAACCTTTTTAAAAATCTCAAATGACTTGGCTAAACTAAAATATCAACATATTAACATTGGGTATGATATATAAAACACAGGCACACAGGAAATGCTTGAAGGTAATGTTGACATGTTTCAACTTTCATATACAAATTATCCCCGAATCTAGAAAAGTTTCACCTAAATGATTAAATTTGACTCACTTTTCTAATAAAAAAGTAAATGGTAAAGCCTGTATCTGAACACGTTTGAGTGCCAATCTCTCTTTGGAAACAATTGAGTCAGATTTACGGTGCAAAGACGGCTAAACTTATACTTGAGCTTTGTGGTATCTACAATATACAACAAGTGTACTGTTAGATAATTTGTTTTGAAGTTTTGGGCATGTCTTGTTTTTTGAGCATATGATTTGTTTGTGTTATAGGACTTTCTCCTAGTAATGTGTTTTTAGGCCCTACTTTGGGGATGGCCTATTCAGGCCTTTCGCCATCTCCTCAATATCATTCTTTATTTGTACTTCATGTATAATTTGTTCAGTGTATTTGAGTGTGATATTGGAATAAATTGATTGATTGACTGATTGATTGATTGATTAAACCTCCTTCCTTTGTGAGTCTGCTACCTTCCCAGCTTTGAAGAATGCCACACTCACTAACCCTTGGGTCTAGAGGAGCACATGAGGATACATGTATCTTGCTCACAGACATTACACATGCCGTTCACTAGGATTCAAACCCATAACTTTCAATATCATTTGATTAAGGGTCACGGATTTATACTGCAAGACAACACGTGTCCACTGCTCTATATACAGTAATCAATTAAGCATGTATGAAAAATATAAGTAACACTTCTGAGAAAGGCCTAAACTGTTTAGAAAAAGGGGAAAACTGCAATAAGAAAACAAGTGTGATTTTACTTCGTATTGGCTATCCATTATGAGACAAGACAGGGCATTTCGCATTACGCATAGTGGACCCACGCATTGAAAATTATGACACAATATAGATCTATGCACACATCTGATGCACGATTCTTCACTTGAACTGGAATAGTTTATTTTTGATAAGGGTTATACATTTTTCCAATAATGATGAGCAAATAATTGACTTTATTCTTGATCGATCTTAAATTTTCTTAAATAATGTACCCCCGTTCATAATCATTATGAGATGATAGATGACTGGCAAAACAATAAATTTTATCTTTAGTTCTCTAAATCTAATGCATCAAACAAAATTCAAGGTAGCCTCCCCTTCCAAAGTTTTAGGTTCCCAACTCTATTTAGTTTTTGTAAATAAATATTACCATCATAGCTTTCTCTTCAATTGGCCTATACAATCTTAATCAAAGAGTTGTTAAGTGAATAATTATTTTTGAAAATCTTGGACGGACACCAAGTATAATCCAGTTAATTAGACTTTCCCTTTTGCCAGGCTCATTCGGATGTTCCTGAAACTAAATTGGCTTTAGATTGCTGTCAATTAATTTATCACAATTTTACATTGAATTGTGTAATTATGTTTGACCTCACTGAGTCTGTGTGAAATATGCTGAAATCATCAATTGGCAATCCAATGGTTTTAGTTCTATTTTTAAATGAAGTGGCTATTTGCACAACTACGTAATCGTGAATAGTTGTGAGAAAAAAGAAAAGTTATATCCTGACTCACACAACTACATGTTTGCAAAGGCCAGAGTTGTAGAATAAGGGGGAAAAGATCTTGATTAAGAAAGCCTGCTATAAATATAAAAGAACAAAAATGCAAATTGGCATTAATGGCCCTGGCCCCATGGTAAATTAAAATTCAAAAAAGATACTGATGTAAAAGATCTGGAATTTTCAAGACCTACATTACACATGCTAAAAGCAAGTTTGGGCATAATTTGAACATGATTTTAACCAGTAAAGATTTTCAAATAGTTTTTGTCTTTTATTTACTGGACGATGTAACTTGAAGGGTTTTTTTAGTTCTAGTTTGAATCTGATATTTAAAAGAAAAAGGTTTGCCTATAAAGGCTATACACTTGTTTGCACTTTGTTTTGTAAATCTGTGGTTGGGACTATGAGATATGCTAAAAAGTCGTCCCAGCTCAGATCTGGGCCCCGGGATCTGGGATTAATTTCCATAATTGTACGAATTACATCAATACCTATCATAATCTACACAACTGTTGTACAGATTATAACGACACTCGTTCTAATTCACACAACAGTTGTGCGGATAGACTCTGCCATTTTTAAAATGTTCATAATATTTTTATGTAAAGGCAAGCTTGAAGACATCAAACTATGAAAGTGAAAAACTTTAGCTCGGGACTAAATCTACAACTATTTCAATTTTTTTTTTCCAAAGTTCATTAACAAAATCACTAGTGCAATCCTCTGTATTAGCCAAGCTGTTGACCAGGATAAAAGCTACAGCTGCAGCCAGTTCAAAATTTACCAAGTTCACAAATTTAGGAATTTACTTGGCTCCAACAACAACGAGTAGTTGACACCTTTTAATATTTTATAATACACTACATGTATTTTCATTTTCAAACATTATCAGGAAATAAATCATCAAATTAAAGGGGTACAAAGAGACCTCGAAATTATCAGTGTGATTTACTCTGATATCAGACCTATAAAACAAATAAAATGTAGGTTGTGTCATTTGAACTTCTCAGAAAGTGTCTATTATTTTCACTTAGAAGATGAAACATAGGCTCTTCTTTGAACTCAAAACCATTTATTATCATGCTATGACTTGACACCAGTGTTCCCTTTAAGGTTTTTGGCCATGTGCCAATTCGATCAATTTTGATGTTTGAGAGAAGCTTGCACCATAAGCCTGGGGGGGAGGGGTACTCAAGATTGGTTTTGGTAGGGGAGTGCCGCTGGAAAATTGGAAGTACCACCCATGTATATACCGATTTTCAAGAAAAAGGGACCTATCCATATACTTAATTCCCAAAATCTTTAGTCGAATTTATACAAAAAAATTTTACACTAATTTGGTGCGAATTTCTTGATTTTTGTTTGAAATTTAGAAAAAAATCAAAAGTGCGCCATTTTGGCACAAATTGTAGAAATTTTGAAAAACGCACCCATCAAAATACCACATTTTACAAAGAAAAAGGACCCAATGGCATACCAGACAGCCTGATTTCGCTACCCAAGTTTGCGGCACATCCCCGTAATCACTTTTGTACTAATTAGTACCCTCCCCCGGGCCATAATCACAAGCTGAGGCTGAATAATTGGCTAAAATAAGCATCATTCTTGCACATTTCAGAAAACAGTTGCGCCAATTTTCATGGTTCCTGCGCCAATTGCATGCTATAAAATACAGCATTGGCAGGAACACTGCTGATAAACCCCCTCCCCAGCCCAGTCCCTAATTAGTCTTCAAATGTAGGTTTAAGCTGACATCACTTATGGCTGTTATTCTTCTGCTCTTTTCTGAATCTATAAGGCAGATTTCAGGCTATGGTCAAACCCTATGGTATCATCAGCCATGAGGCTAAAATAGGGAGGGTGGTACTTGGGCCCCTCGAGTGCAAGCCCAAATCAACTTCCAATGCATGGATTAAATTGAGTAGCCCAATGTGGATGAGACGCATAGTGTATATGTTTTAATATTCACACATTATGACAAGTTCTGATGCATCATTAGTGAATTTTCCCAATTAACCCTCACCCAATGCTGGGATGGAAATGATGCCAAGTCGGATTTGACCAGTATATGTTCTAAATAGAGATTTTTTTCTTTTAAGGAAAATAAATTTGGTATAAAAATGATTATGAGCACTCACAAATTAATGACGGATATTTAAAATTTTTACTTTTAATCCTCACATTTTTGTTCCTTTGAATTCCATCACTTTGTTTTCATTTCCCTACACACCCCATCGATCAAAGACGTCATCTTTTAAATCACCCCTGCGGAAGACCTATTTGTCATTAATCTGTCCTACATACATCAATTTACTTCACTTCCATGAAATTTGAAACTTTGCAAACATCCTCACAATTATGTCGTCAGGAAGTTGGCAACCAATGTTAAACAATTCAAAGATTAAACTTGACTGACATAACATTCAATTGTGACTTGACTAAGGAAAACACACCTCATGTCGGCAATTTGCAATTTTGTTTTTTGAATACAATCAACTTGAGCATTTAAAATGCTACAGTTTGATCCAAACCCCATCATAATTAATTATCTCATTCCAGAGATATGATGACTCGTTTAACTTTCAAAACAATGTAAAACCTAAACATATCTACTTTCATTGCCCAGTAACTCAAAATTAATGTTTCCGACATCCGTTGATCTACCGTTTCTCTTGATCAGACCACATAGACTTCTCTATTGGGATGATCACCTTATAAACTTTTCTTGGAACTATAATTCTAGACAAGACTGATTGACATTATGATGACTGATTTTTAGCAAAAATACCAAAATAGGTAAGATGTGCCAACAATGATGTATCACTCATTTCCATTTTTTCTTGGGGATGATGATATGGCGGGGGCCTACAAAATTAATTTTCTTTAAAAATTGATAGTGGGGCACACAATCTGCACAGGAGTGAAGACCCAAAAGATTGAGATACAGATCAGATTCCATAGGACAATTTTTTTATAAGATCTCTACAAGGTTAACTGGGTGTGGGGTGCCACTTGTAAGCACTTAAGATTTAGATACTTATTAGTGTCAGGTGCAGGATTGTATCTTTTTGACAAAATTTCCTCATTCAATGACAATGTTCCAGTTATATTTTCAAGAATGGGGCAATTTTACTTATAGATACAATCCTGCACCTTGATGACTTACTACCACAGCGGTAGTAGCACATTATCATATACCGATTGGCTTGATTTGAGCCAGTCAATAGTTTTTTACTATATTGCCCTCTAAAAACAAAATTGGTATATAAAACAAATATCAACTGCTCTTTCATTCTAGCAATAGTCACAAACTATTATCCCTCAGTGGCCTTGAGACTATTTCCCTTGACCTTCAGTCTAGGGAAATAGGATTAGTCTCAAGATCACTTTGGGGGAAAAGTTTTTACTATTGCTCTCATGAGCAGTCAATATTTGTATATTAATATAGCATGAATTATAATTTGCCAACTAGTGCTGTAGAGTTGCATGTGCACAACACATATGTGACCGCTCAAACGACCGCTCTTCCCCATCTGACTCATTAGCTCAGTTGGTAGAGCGCGGCTCTAGTAATGCCAAGGTCCCAGGTTCGAATCCTGGATGGTCAGTGATTTTTTCGCTGACTGTCATTTACGTTGTGTGGTTGCCCAGTTTAAAATTCATTTCAATACATATGTGACATGATCAAGGGGAATGGGTCAGTTGTCAGAAATTTTGGAGTAACAGAGCAAGAAAGGTGCAAAATTCTTTTGCTCTTACTTGTCAATTCAAAGAATTCAATAGACCTCTGGAACAAGATGATCAATTGTAATGGGGTTGAATAAAAATATAGCAATTTTTAACACATTATATGGTTGCAATAACGAATCAAATGTGAAATTTGCAGACGTGTGACTCATTTCCCTTGATTGATTGTATCATATGCTTTGTAGATCTAGGTGATCTGGATCACCACCCATATAGCTGCAAACTGGTCTATAGAGATGGACAGAGATTCTTTAAGTGGCTTAGCACAGAAAGGGGTGTCGGACACACATCCGAGTTGATATTAGGGGGTGTAACATAATTTCAAAGGTTTTATTCTGGGCTTTTAGCATACTTTCTGGTGTTATGTATCTTGCGCTTTAATATACTTGCAACAACAAATCCAAATTGAAAATTTCAGACATGTGACTAATTTCCCTTGATTGATTGAATCATATGCTTTGCAGATCTAGGTGATCTGGATCACCACCCATACAGCTGCAAACGGGTCTATAGAGATGGACAGAGATTGGCTTACCACAAAAAGGGGTGTCGGACCACACGTCTGCATTAATATCAGGGATGTTGAACACAATTTCAAAGATTTTATCCTGGGCTTTTAGCACACTTTCTGGTGTATTGTATCTTGCGCTTAAATTAAACATGATGCGTAATTCTTATATTCACACATAAGACCATGTGTGTGCACAGAAGTCAAATTGCTAAAAAAAATGTCAATTTTTGCTTAATTTTGCTTAATATCTCTAAAAGTTGGTAACCATATCTGTTTTATTACATTTTTAAAAGCAACAATATAAGGACCAAATAATATGTGAAAAACAAAAAATAAAAAAAGCCATTTTATATTACAAACGTTTTTCTGTTGTTTTTTTCATTATTTTATGTTCAAGTCAATGGCAACAAGTGTTAAAACATATGTTTTTGAAGTGGATTTTCTATTTCAGAAATGTAATCAGCACATATGAAAATATAAAAAACAAGAAAAATTCAATAGAAGAATTATTTCCTTGCTAAGCCACCGTAAACTCAACAGAAGAATTATTTCCGTGCTAAGCCATCGTAATCTGCACTCTCTTACAAATTAACAAAAAAAAATTCATCAAATTAAGTGAGTACATTTGTCCTTTGTTGCTTTTGTTTATTTGCTTCTTTTTCACAAGATACTTCCTTACATTACATCATCATGATCACAACTTGGCCTTTTACCCTATTTCTAAATAATCCAAAAGCTCACAGGAATTTTGTCAAAACCACAGGAAGTCACGATAAAACATTTTAATGGATTGAAATAAAAATGTAATCCTTGCATTAACAAATGTAGGATTAAAACGCATACTTACGTCAAAACCTTTCTCTGGATCCCAGCCAACATGACTGACATGTCTGAAGAAAAAAAAAAACACGACAAATACCACGTCACAAAATTGGTAGTTTGGGCGGATGATTTAGACCCAGGTAGATTAATCACCAAGGTAGTCCAAAATATTTCCGAGATCGGGTTACAAATCTACGTAGGTACAATAATCGGTAGTTTTAATTGCCCTCAGGAGCCTTTATACCCTATATATTGGTGTCCTTAATACACAAGAATGATCCCATAAATTAAAGTAGCATTATCATAATACTAAGTTTCCAAGTCTATTTATACTTTTTTATTAAGAAATCACAATTTTTTGCATGTTATATCCTGTCTTATGATTATGAATCAATGATTCATTGGTTCCCAAAACTAGCTCATTTTACTTGTCAAAATTCTTTGGACCACAATTGGGATGTGGCACAAAATTGAACGAATAGTGTTCAAACCAAATATAGACAGAGAAACCAACATAATCTTTTATAATAAAACGTCATAGTTGATGAGATAATAAATGATACTGCCATAATGATAACAAATAATTTCAACTTATGTAAAAGTATGAGCTTGATATCTTCCATATGGCTCACTAGGTCTTAAGTCTGTGAGTGAGATGCTGGATTGCATCTTTTTGACAAAACTTTCCCATTCAATGGCAATACTCCATTCATTTTTTTCAAGAACGGCACAATTCTGCCAATAGATACAATACTGCACCATGATGGAGTCTGTGAGTGACATGCACCATGAGAAATTAACAAATTTTGCTCTTTGATTTGTAACTGTGCTAGGCAAAACAGCAGGCAAAAATGGTCTAGAAGCCAAGTTTGAAAAACTCCTGACTATAAGTCTAAATCTTCTAACTATTAATTTAGTCTTAAGGGGGGCTAAGACATTGCTGTATATACACAAGTCTGAATGCCTATCTATCAAAGAGATTAGTGACGGTAGTCCAGGCTATGTTACCAACCTAGCATTAAAGAATCAAGGATGCCACTTAATGCTTTCAAAAAGTGTGAAAATTTTGGAGCAACTCAGAATTTTATATTTGCCTATTCATTTGCACATGACAACGCTGGCAACAAAAGTAGGAATTCTTACTGAAGTAGGAAACGTAGCATCCCTAAGAATGCTTGAACCCGCTTTATACAGAAAGAGAGGAAGCTTTCGACACATTTAGTTTTCTTTTAAACATTCATGTAAAACGTTCACATAAAACATCAGTGGACTCATATATGAGTTTGTCGATATCCATCGCTCGATGTCAATCGATGCGTAGTCTTTCACAACACTTCTGCGTGGTGCGTTGGTCCCGCACACACCGTGCCTAATCATACCATAACACTACGCATTGATTGACGTCGAGCGATGCA
>JXSR01S012113.1:165649-181341 GCA_000969725.1 Ophiothrix spiculata | reverse complement strand
TTCAGGTGTGTTTTCTATTGGTTCCTTCATTGTTTGTGTACCAGAATCATTCAAAATTGACGACTCAGGTGACAAATAAAGATTGAAAATTGACAATTTCGAACAAATTACCATATCTGGAACTTGAAATAGGAAAGGTCTACAAGGCTGATTTACCTGTCATTTTATGTGGAATTTATTGTTTAATATGATATCCAATACATGACTTTTCTAGTAGAGTAAGACATAAAGTGAATAGAAAAAGAAAGCTTAAGCATAATATCCTATGTTGTACTACATGTTGCTCCTTATTCTCCCGCTCCTTATTCTCCTCCACCCCTGACACTACGTCACTAAAACTGTGATCGCACAAAAAGTTAATATTGCAGACATATACTTTTTGGCACATATTTAGTGAGATAAATTAGCAACAGAATGAGACATTAACCAGCTCCATATGATAAGTAGTTCTCTTGATACATTAAAACATGTGACGATAAAATTTGAAAAATGTAACGCCTCCACCCTTTTCCTATACATGTACCAATTCACGGCGCATAACCATATACTGATTTTTTTCAGACCTCTGGATTAAAACTTTTGTCCTTCAGTGACTAAAATTTAGCCATTTTACTGCGCCACGAAGAGCAGTTTTAGTCACTCTTAACCATGCAGAGATCTTCAAGTCAGTATATATATTTTTTACCGTACAATACTATGCTCATGTTGTTACATTTCTTTTTATGTCTATATTTACAGGAAATATTCATCCCATTTATATTTTGTATCAACATGATGGCAGTGAGTTTTCAACCCAAGATAAAGTATGGGGCCACACAGCTTGGGGACGCTACTCCAGTTTCGTCCACATTGGATTCTCAATCGCCCTTGGCCTTTACACCCATTTCAACGGATATTGAAAAAGTCATGACAGATGCTGCAAAACTGTTGAACATCACTGCAAATCCACAGGTAATGATAATCAAGCCTTAGTAGTGGCTGCTGAAAGGTTTCTGGACTTGGTGCCCCTATTCCCAATATTGGTAACTAAGTGTACAAATCAATACCCTTACCCAATGGAAAGGTTAAGATAGCCTTTTCTTAGTCTTTCATTGACATTTAAAGGTTTAACAGATTAAGGTTAACAGAGCTGTGAATTCTCAACCTTAGTCTTTAAAATTTAATCTGTCAGGACACACTCTTAGCCTTAATTGCCAAAATGTTTAAATCCTTAACCTTTAGTGAAAAATAATCTAAGTGCTAAGCCTTTGTCCTTAGCCTTCAAGTGAAAAGGTTTAAAGGTCAAATCAAGCCTTAGTAGTGATTGCTGAAAGATTTCTGAACTTGGTGCCCCTATTCCCAATATTGGTTACTAAGTGTACAAATCAATATAATGTATACACAAATCTGCCGAGTGATTTCTGTGTTTGGCCCTCTATTGATAGATCCACAATTATCACTTCCCGGGACATTTGAATGAGACAAGTAATGCATGAACTACATACTTGACAGCATGCATTGTGCTGTATGAAATATGGATGAAATTTATTCAATATACTGGTCGATAAGTACATTTGTACCCCGATCTTGGGACACCGCATTTCCTCGTCGAGGACACAACAGTAGTGGTTCCGTCGAATTGGTGTATATGTGGCCATCCACCACAAACATCTTGTAAAGTTGGCCATGGTTAAATTTGTTTTATTGCAAATCAAGTAGAACATGTTTCAAATTCATGACACCCAGAACAAAGTAGAGTTACACAATTTTCAAAGGTGAAAGTTTTCATTAAATGCATATTTCCAACATTTGCGACTACATTTAGAACATGTTGGTTTTCATGTATTTTTGAGTTGAAATGAAAACTGATGTTTTGCTAGGAGTTTATGAAAGGGTATGAGCATTTCAAATCTGCAAACAATTTTAATTTTGTCAGAATATGGCATACATTATTTGTGTATATTGTCCGTTGTAGCTCAAAATTTGAAAGGGCTATTCTACTTGAGATCCGTGATGGATGGTCACAAATGATATTCTCACCGGGTACTTCTAATATCATCTAAATTCACGTATATGGAAAGTGAGTTTTTACCAAAGTCAGGTACTACAGGGAGTGTAGGATTATATTTTGATATGAATTCAAGGTTCAAATCGTCATGTGAGTGCATGAAAGTCGTATCTGCAATGGCTGCCCTAAGTCATTTTATTTTATACTTTGTCACAAGAATGTGAAAAATCCCTCAAAAATTCCTTGTCTTAAAACTTATGTCAGTGGTTGGAGATTCGACAGTGTGCAATCCAAATTTATGACAAGTGGCAGCTATTGCAGATACTACTTTCTTGCACTCACATAACGAAATATACTCTGTTATTTCAAAGAGCTGAGTAAAATTACACCTACAGGTACAGAAAATTAAAAAAAATATATTTAGCATCTTGTAAAACCTTAGAACAAGATTTTATGACTTACATGTGAGCTCCTTCATTGAAGAACAGATTTTTCTGAATTCTTAATTGACAAAATGCATATGTGAATGTTTAAGAATATTAATTTTCTTGAAATTATATTAATTTATATATTAATTTTCTTGAAATTATTAACATGGTTATAATTAAGGTTCCCCTGCCCATATCCTTCCTTACTTTTTCTGTAAATATTTACACCTATACCTACCATATTAGATTATATCCCTTTTTGGAATAAACCCTGAAAATAATGTTTCCTAAAAATGATTTTCTTTAATAGCAATAAGTATGACCCTAGAATGGACATTCTACAAAGTGCAATGCAAATTTATGCTATTGCAGATACAACTTTCTTTTACCAACATGACAACATTATCTTTCAGATAATTGGGTATGAATCAGAGCAAGACCTATTAGATAGCTTCAGCAACAAGTCTGTAGATACGCCACCGTTTTACACAGGGATTGTTTTCAGCGAGGACTTTCCGACTGGAAATTTGTCTTACAAGATACGAGTACGCTATGGAAGTGTGAGTAGCTCCGGCTCAAGAGTTAGTGCGGGTAAGTCACAACACAATTGGTGGAGGGTGAATCATTGTGCTAGGTAAGGGAAAGTTGTAGCCCTGGGAAGGGGGGGGGGGGATAGAGTATCCAGCACATGCACAAGGTTCAACTCTGGTACGTGCAAGTCAGGGGGGGGGGGGCATGGGAAGGGTGATACAGTGTCTAGAGCTCTCAGGCTGAAGGATTAGTGCTGGTAAACTGAAGTCTGTGGGAATGGGAGGATTCAGTGTGTTGTTCCGACTTATGGTAAAGTTATGTTAAGTCAGGCACTGTCTTTTGAGGCATAGTGAGAGTGATAAATGAAGCTGAGGAGAGCTATTTATCACTCACCCACCATTGGCATAAGCAATTGCAAGGCAGAATATGAATGATACAATTCCTTGCAAATTATGTCAAATCACTCTCCCACAGTTCACCTAAAAATCTGGAGGAGAGTGATTTGCAGCTCGCCTGGCATTTTCAAACGACAGTCCCTGTTAAGTTCTAGCTCTGAGAAGAGGAAAGGGAGGTAGATTATCTAACTCATACTCAAGGTTCAGCTTTGATATGTCCAAGCAATAAGGGAATGCATTGTCTACTCAGGCTGAAGGATTAGTGCTGGTAAATCCAAGTCTGTGGGAATGGGAGGATTCAGTGTGCTGATTAAGCTCAAGGGAAAGTTATGTGAAGTTCTATATAGCTCTGGGAAGGGGGAGGTGAGGGGAGGTAGATTATCTAACTCATCCTCAAGGATCAACTGTAGAGCATCCAAGCCATACAAATGTACTGGTCTCCCAAGAGGTCCTGAGAAAAAATTTCATTATTATAAATTTATATTAGCAAGAATATATGTTTGTACATTTTAATGAAAAGAAACAAAATATTGAAAATAGACAGTGGATACAAGTTATATTGATCATAGAAGTAGCATTTCAGCTGAAAGATAAATGCTGTAAATCCAAGTATGGGAACGAGAGGATTCATTGTGCTGCTTAGGCGCAAGGGAAAGTTATATTATGTGAAGTTAAAGCTCTGGGAAGAGGATAGAGTTTCAAGCTCAGGCTCAAAGTTCTAGTTTTGCCTCCAAGTCACGGGGAGATACAGTGGGGCAAGCTACACGAGACCTTGTGGGCAGACATTCTTCTGTGTAGGCTCAAGTGGTCATTTCTGGTAAGTTTAATCCTGGGGAATGGGGAAACAATGTCAAGATTATTAAGTCCAACTCCCATTTTCTTATTACATTGTAATAGTGGTGGGTTATAAAATGGTGATGTTTCAAATCACTTAGGGTAAAAGCTCATTTGATGCAGTATGATCTCCTGATCATTTTGACACCTTTTTTATTGAAATCGGCCAAAAAATGAGACTGTGCGGGTCGAAAAACCATTTTCAAGGAGGGGGGGTCAGAGGGGGGTCTGAAAATGTGAAATGTGACCATTGCTGGAATTCTATACTATACTAATTCTATCTATGAGGCCAGCAAAGCGCCCTCATGGCTTAAATTTGCATAAAATGGTGGATTTTACGAAAACGAAAAATCCAATTCTGTCAAGAATGTGAAAAATGGATTCCTTGACCTCAAAAACATAAATATGCACCCCAACATGGTTAAAATATGTTATAGAATTCCAGCAATGGTCAAATTTCACATTTTCAGACCCCGCCCTCTGACCCCCCTCCTCGAAAATGGTTTTTCGGCCCGCACTGTCTCATTTTTTGGCCGATTTCAATAAAAAAAGGTCTCAAAATGATCAGGAGATCATACTGCATCAAATGAGCTTTTACCCTAAGTGATTTGAAACATTACCCTTTTTTGACCCCTGTACATGTAGGCCTATAACCCACCACTAATTACATTTATTTTCGTGCTTTTCGTGCAAAATGAAATGTGCGCGAAAATTAATGTACCGCGAAAATTAATGTGGATTTGTTAATAATGGAATTCTATTCTCTGACAATGTACATATGCGCGAAATTAAAAATGTGCAAAAAGATCCAAAATTGACCGAGCGCGGAAATTACTGAGCGCGGAAATATTGGCGTTTACAGTATGCTGATTTGAATAAACCTGTCTTTATATGTTATTCTGTATAGAAACACACAATTTGTTTGATGCAGGACTAATTAACCCTAACCCTACTGGACAATACAAGGGCAAGACAGTCATATTTCCAAACACACATCATTTTATCCTGAACTGGATTGTGTAGGTTTACAAACACAGTCTTTGCAGGTTCAAGTTCAAGTCCATGCATGACTCACACACAAACCTTGTATGTTTTGATGTATTGGCTAGTAATCAGTAGCTTGCAAGCCTGTTTAGCTGTGTGGTGTAGTTTTCTATGCACTTTGGTGTGCCAGGTTTAGGGTCAATGTAGAACTTTTTTTAACAATTTATAATGCAGCCTATGACATATATTTGATAGTATCAATACTTCTCTTTTTCAGAGCAATGTCGGACTGATGCCCAGTACACAGCTTGTAATGCAAATCAGTACATCGGGTCAGGTTTTTTGACAATCCAAATGGCTCTTGATCATGCTATAGCTTCTGTAAGTACTGTATAAGTGTTATTTTTCGCGCTACATTTATTTTTGCATTTTTCGCACAAAATAAGTTTAGCGCGAAAATTAATGTGTTTTGTTATAAAGGGAATTTCATACGTGGTCAATGTTCACGTGCACAAAAATAAAAAAACAAGAAATGGTCCAAAATTGGCTTGCGCGAAAATTACTGAGCGCAAAAATATTGGCGTTCCAGTATGCTGTAATAATAATAAAATCTAAAAAAATATGCCAACTCTCATTCCACCAACCAAAAAATTGGGATATTTGATATTTTTTTCACAATGTAGAACATCACTTTTCTTGATAAATTTTTGAAATTAGGAAAAAGGAAAAGTAAGATGAGGCGCCAGCTTTGAAAGACATGTCAGCATAGCCCTAAGATTGCCTTATATTATCAAGTCATCACCCAGGAAATGTTTAATGAAAGCATCAAAAATAAAAACTAGTGTTGCGTCGATTAAACGGTACATTTTTAATCGACCAGTGCCGATTCTTATCTTATCGGTTATGAATCGGTAACTGGTAAAAACCACAAATTTGCCGATTATGTCAAACCATTATTGATTTAAGTAATTGAAAATCTTTTCCAAGCTTATTAGCAGAAAAAAATGTGTTTAAAGCCTTATTGTAGTCTAAAACCCAATCCCAAGAATCATAATCTTGATCACAAGGCAAATCCTAGAATCATATTTGTGACGTGTAACGTCATATTTGTGACGTGTGACGTGTAAAGGTGAACTGTGCTTGACAAAAATGAATAAAATAAATGTAGCTGCATACCAGTTGATTTTATGGTAGAAATTATTTAAACATGTCAAAAATAGGGACTCTGCAACCTTTGATTGGGCACTGTGTCACCGCTGAAGTGGCACCCAACCCCTATTAACAATTCACGGATCAATCCCTGAACCCAAAATCCTTGTTCATGTTAATATTGGTGAACTTTTAAGGCCATATTCAAGTACAATAGGCCTATCCCATTTTGAAAACAAATGCCCCTTGAACCCGAAAACAACACCCCACGCACCTAGCAGTGGCAAACATTTTGATAGACCCATGCACTTGACTCATCCATTCTGATTGTTTCAATTTTGTTTAATTTTTTGTTTGACAGTTAAGTGCAACAACCAGTTTACCGTTACCTGAGGTGTTCGTTCAGATGTTTCCAAAGGGCACATTTGAAACCAGCACGGATGTGATCCGATTGGTGGGCACTTTGTACTTCCTCATCATGTTCCTACCGTTTGTGGCCATCTTGCTGTCGAACTTGGTGGTGGAGAAAGAGAAGAAGATCAAAGAAGTGATGAAGATCATGGGCATGAATGAAACGCCATTTTGGTAAGCAGGGTTAACTTGATGGGAGGGGATAATGGCCCTGGGAGGGTGGGTACTCTGATCAGTACAGAAGTGATAACCAGGATGTGCCGCAAACTTGGGTAGCAAAATCAGGCTGTCTGGTATTTCAATGGGTCCTTTTTCTTTCAATTCAATTCCTTTCAATGTGAACTTTAACTTTCTGTGACACATACTATTTTTGGAAAGCCTTCAGTTTGCTAACCAGCCTAATCCATAACCTTCCTATAAATTAAAGTACAAGAGACAAGTACTTAAATGCTTAGAATTTTTAGATTGCTGGCGATGTAAAAAGTAAATGCTAAAAGTTTTGCATTGTTTTAATGATTTTTCTAGGGAGTTGCAAAAACTAGGTCCACAATTTCTAATAGCTTGGTTTGAAAAAGTTTTCTTTGTTTTATTTTCTCTACAGGTTAGCTTGGTCCATCACCTACATGTGCCTTATAGCCTTCATATCAATATTCATCGTTGCCTTCGCATTCCTTATCACCTTGTTCAGAGTTGGAAACCCGTTTGTGATCTACTTGTATTTCTTCTTCTATGGATCGTCAAGTAAGTTTATAATAGGTGCAAATGGTTTTTCCTTTCCCTAGCGGGGTCAAGACTTACAAACCCAAGCTCTGGACCAAGATTTAAACCTGAGACCTGCTGTTTATTAAGATGACTTTCCAACATATCTGACCCATCAAAAATAATAATAATGAGAATAATGTTTATATATTCATAATCTATTGTATCTTGTCCGTATATGGTGAAAATTTCATGTCAAACAAAGCTTGCATTGCAAAGTTATTGACATTCGCACAAAAAACGCCAAATTCCACTTTGTCCACGGCCGGGAATACATGTACTTTAATGTTCACTAGAATCATAATTAGGTCTACAATCAACATGATTTTTATTTCTTTATGACTTTGATGCTTATCATCATCGTATTAAAGGTGCATATCTTTGACTGAGAGTTCTATTGACGTGCATGCATGCATCATAATAACATAAGTATGGTGTTCTTCCATAATAATCTAAAGAATTTATTGGGCGCGAATTTCAAATCGGCAAAGGCAGTGCATGTGTTTGATCGTTTTCATTTATTGGTTTTATTGGTCCACCCTGTATATAAAATTGATCCATTTTGGGTCATCCAGGTTCAATAAAATTCCGCAGCTGAAGGCGCATACCCCGCAAACCCCTTGCAGCTAATTTGTCGCGGTTAGAATCGAATCAAAGTACGCTCGTCAACCACCATGTAAAAACATTAAAATAGGAGAGCAAAAGAGTATTTGACTTAATATTCTGTAACATGTGTAGTGGGGGGGGGGCACAAAATAATGGGATGTATTGATATATTATCTTGGTCTATCCTCATTTTTGGGGACTCACCAACCTTCCAAAGCAAATGCCAGCCACCTGAATGCCTATAGCAAATTAGCTAGTCTTGATGGTTCTGATGCTGGAACATCCACTTGATTAACAATAGATCACAGGTTCAAATCCTAGCCAAGATTTGTTTTTAAGTTTCTTATTTGTCAATTGTTGACCCTCTTTGTGGTAAAGAATATACATTTCCACATGTTTCACTTTGTGAGCTATCAAGTTTATATTCGATTAAGGTGTCTGGTCCACGCGTACCAGTATGGGCTAGTTTACCAGTTGGTAAGTGCTGCAATACGCATGCGCATATACTCTTGAGTAGTGTTTTGAAGCTAAAAATTGCCATATTTTAATATTTTTCTGGAAAATTAGTTTGGTGACCCCCAATTTTTATTGTTTTATTTGAAAGAAAATACTTGTGCACAACTTTTGTGAAAAAATTGACAACAAATTTCAGAGGGTTTTGAATTAACACTAAATAATGTCACTTTTGCCACATTTCCCTGTATTAATTTTCCCCCAAAATGCTGTTTTTAAACCGACTCGCTTGCAAAAACGAGTCCGGTGACCCCCAATTTTTATTTTTTAAATCGGTTCTACGTCGATAAAATATCATTCATGCCGATTTTTACTAGAAAATTTCGGGCGGATCTATCATGAATCAGACACCTTAATAACATTTGTGCCAGGTTTTTACCCTATTCACGTCTGAAATTCATTCAATAAAGATTTAATAAGGTGAGATTGAAAACCACATTTTGCAGACCTGTGTGAGCTTCATCTGAAATTTCTTAATTTGATGAAACAAAAATACATAATTTGATGAAGAGAACTCTTCATGCGATCTAGGTTTGTTTGATGAAGAGACTTTTTAACCTGTTCGAGGCGGCGACAATGCCATGTTTGCTACCTGGTGATAAATGCACTTGTCAAGAAATTGATTGACTTGCAAGGCTGAAAATTACTTTCATCTTTGACCATAGATCTTTTTTGGAAATTCTATCAATCAATCAATCATATCGACCACAGTCGACCATCATCATCATCAATTAGATATCAGCATAGCTAGATTTCCAAACACTGCGGTCCTTCATGAGACAGGAAATTACTGATCCAGAAATGAAATCAATTACCATTATGTTAACCCATAAGTTGCCCTTTCATATTATACAAAAACATTTACATATATTCTGTAATTTCAGGGCGTGCTGCATGTAAATGGAAAAAACAAACAAAACACTGAATTCATGTCATGTAGTCGCTCAGTACAATTAAAAGCAATTTGTGCTTCATTAATTAGCCAATGGAGATTTATCTATTTTTTATCTAATTAAGATCTGCAGATGTGACCTGTTTGTGTGGGTGGAGGAAAGCCAAATGCCTAATAGGAGTTCAAAATTTATATAGGCCTATCTAAACCTAAGACATTTGTTTCTAGATTCCAATAATTAATTAACAAAGCTTATCAAGTTCAAAATTTTACTTCAGTAAATTTTTGTTAGGACCTCTGCCCCTTCAAAAAAATAATAATAAAATGAGGCAAAAATTGTTCAGTCTTTATATCCAATTCCTTGAAAAAGACTGCAGTGACAAAAGCAGACTATTTATCTTCTCTGCTTATCATTCATGCATTGACCAAATACTACATAATCTGTATGTTTACATTTGGGTTCATGTGGGAATGTAGTGTTGTCATATCTGTCAGATGCAAAATCATAAGTCCAGGCACAAGTCACCTACCAAATGACCATTGCATATGTATGGCTGGTACCGTAATATTTGTTCTTTGTACGCTTATGTATGGGTGGTACCGTAATATTTGTTCTTTGTAAATAGACTTTAAATTCAAGATAACAACACATATTTATAAATTACCCTGCAGTACCAAATGACCATTGCATATGTATGGGTGGTACCGTAATATTTGTTCTTTGTAAATAGACTTTAAATTCAAGATAACAGCACATATTTATAAATGACCCTGCAGTGGGCATGGGGAGGCACTCAGTACATCAGGGATGTGCTACAAACATAGGTTATTAAATGGGTCCCTTAATTTTTATGCACAATTTGGTACTTTGCTGGGTCTATTTTTCAAAAACTTAAAAAGTTAAATTGGAATGATGCAAAAATAAGTTTGATTTTGAGGGTGGTCTTTTCTTGAAAATTTGAATTTATTGTGGCACCGGGGGAGGGGTACTCACATTAACATGGTATATGTATGTGCCTACCTCTAGGGTGGATTTCACAGATTTGGTATTGCGACTCGGTGTACAGTGTTCATTACAGACAACTGCAGCCGATTTGCCTAAATTCCGTGTATTTTGGGAGATTTCTCAAAAAGTATCCATTTTTAGTAAAATTTGGTGCTTTTCTGTCAAAATTGGTATACAGATTGGTTTGATTTTGTATCAAAAATAGCTATATAGATGGTCTGACAGACACAAAGGTGTGCAAAAATCCTTGAAACCCCCTCTTCCCCCCCCCCCGCACCCCCCCCCCCCCCGGGTTGTCATTGCAAGGTGGACAAAATGAGCCAAAGTTGACTATATTTAGCAATTAAGTGTACTCTTTTAGTTTGGTTTTGGGTTCATACCAGGTAGGAGTACATAGCTCAGGGTTAATAGTAAGAAGCAAAATCAAAAGTCATCTGACCAAAATAATGTCAGTCATATGACTGATAGTGTTTGCTCCAGGCAAATAATGGTTTTATTTAATTTGGATAGAAGCATATAGGTTAGACTTTAATTAAGACCTTTGGATATCAAATTTGCAGTACTATTTCTGTATTGAGTGTTTGACATTACAATTGAAGATCTTTGATAAAGACTATCCACAGAGTTCACGATCTGACCCAATTTCACTATCAAAAGTGTGAAAAAAATAATTTAAAGGTGGAATTTATAATTTCTAAACATGTCATATGTGCTGTTTCATGTAGTTTATGCTGAGTATAGGTTGAAGAGCTGTATCAAATTATGAGTTAAAATGGAATTCATGGGTATATTGTTTTGCAAATCGGTGCATAATTGTGTAGAATTAAAGAGTTTCATGTTTGAATTCGACATCTTAAAGTGGTCCCAAAATAGCTGTTGTTGAAAAAATAACACCTTATTTTATGTGAGAGATCCTCATATATTTGCAGGTCTTTCTTCAAATAATACTATAATAAGCTGGGCTTCTAATTACCATTTGTTATATAACTTTAATTTCCACAATGCTATGTATACAGTAACAAAATATGTGATACAAAAATGTGGAGGAGAACTGGAAAATAAGCAAAAGCTTGTTTGATCCAAGACCCCTAGAGATACATTGTAAAGATACAAATTATTATAAGTTAGTACAGGTACAGCAAATATAATCTCAGCAAACTAATAATAGTACAACCTAATATTGTGATATCATATCATTTAGTAGCCATATAAGAACATTGTAGAACTAAAATAGAGAATTACATATCGTTGTACATCAGGGAAATTTTGATGACTACTTTGGATAAAGTGATTTTGGGCACTTTTGTATTGGTTGTTCTTTGTTTTTGTTATTTGGCTTTAAATCAGCTTTACTATTTGGAAAAAAGGACCCATACACGTCTGGGGAATTTATGTTTAAAAGTAACCAATAAGAGTGACACGTACGTGTGTACTGTTTAGCACATAGAGAAGTAGCCTTCCCTCTCCCCCTCTCTGTGCCTTAGAATAGGGCAAGTCATTTTACATAATTAGTGTTACCCTAATTCTTCCGTTTCCACATTTTTCTCTTTGTTCACAGTTATTACGTTTGCCTTCATGTTGACGCCATTCTTCAACAAAGGCCTAGTGGCTGGTGCAGCTGGGACCTTCTTTACCATGATTATGTCCGTCATTTATTTCCCGCTTGGGCTGGTCGAGGAAATCCCCACAGAAGCACGATGGGTTCTGTGTATTTTTTCACCTGTGGCCTTTGGTCTTGGCATGGACAAGGTAAGCCAATGCGGGGGAGGGTTGCTTCTTTACGTACAGTGATCATGTCCATCATTTATTTCTCACTGGTCTGGTTGATGAAATCCCCACGGAAGCACGATGGGTTCTTTGTATTTTTTAACCTGTGGCCTTTGGTCTTGCCATGGACAAGGTAGGTCAATGCGGGGGGAGGATCATGTCCATCATTAATTTCTCACTAGTCTGGTCAATGAAATCCCCACGGAAGCACGATGGGTTCTGTATATTTTTCCCCTGTGGCCTTGGCATGGACAAGGTAGGATAATAAACATTCAACCCCACCCTAAAAAACAAACAAACAAAAAACCAATCATGCCACAGTGATATAAAGGCCCATTACCCTATGCCCAAACCAAGACACATGCCCTCAGCAAAGTTGCTTTGTGTATCTTTTGTCCTGTGGCCTAATTAGTCTTGGCATGAACAAGGTAGATTCAATCGAAACAGACCTGATGCCTTGATAAATGACCATGTCCAAATCAAGAGCATATGCCTCCACCCAAAAAAAGATATCCCTACAGCAACATTCAACAGAGTGGCTTTGTGCATGGTTTTTGACCTTGACAATAGTAAGGTAGAATAATAGACATACAATCCAAAAAGTCCTCAAAATGACAAGAACACGGCCCTCCCAACCCTCCCATGTGCCCCAATCAAGGAAGAACTAGAGGGGAGCATGGCCGAGCGGTTAGAGAGTTGGACTCGTAATCGCATGAACTGTCGTGGGGTCAAGCCCTGGTCCCGGCACGTCTTCTTGTTTCCTTAAGCAAGAAACTTTACTCTACTTGCTCCATGCTTCGGAAGACATGTTTAGCCGTTGGTCCAATCTGAAGTGTTCCTGACACACTGTTGGATGTAAAAGAACATCATGGGCTATTCAAAAATTCAAAAAAAGGGAAAACTTCCCGGTCATGTTGACTATACCTTCAAAAGTATATAATTTCTCTCTAGGACCAGAGAGCTTCACGTTTGACTCCAATTGGTGTGTTGTGAAGTATCGAAGCAGAAACAGAAACTCCCTGCTCAGTACATACAGTACCGTTGTGCCTAATTTCTCATCTGGTTTTCTCGTGTAGCATTTTGTCTTTGCATGGACATGTAAAGCTATATAATAATGTTTATTCTAAGTAAAACCAATGCCATGTAGAGATTGGTGATGATGATCTCTTACTTATTGCAGCTGTGTGTTCTTTCTGCTTCTGTGCAATTAGTTGTGGAGAACCTTTTGCATCCACCAGTGGCACAGCCCTAGTATAGAATCCCCCCTGCCAAATATTTGATACGGGCAAAACTTGTTCACCTTTCTTTACTGAATTGTATGTTATTTACCAGTGCAGCACAGCCACAGAGTTACAAAATCTGATAAAGTTGCATTGATTTCAGTATATGAATCCTGTTTGAAGCCTAAAGTGAGAGGTGTACAACCAGTACCCAAACTACATCATGTCTGGTCAACTCTCTCATCACCTCGCCTATTGATGTTTGTAATTCTGCCTTATCTGGTATTACCTCTGACCAACTCAACCGGCTTCAACACATTCAAAATAGCGCTGCACGTCTCATTGCCAAAAAAGAGATAATATGATCATGTTACTCCCCTACCTTTCATCTGTTATACCTATAATCCTCCCTGCACTTTACGATCTGGCTCTCAAAGGATTCTCAAGATACCAAACTCAGATCTCAAATCTGCCGGCGAGCGTTTATTTCGGTTTCAATGCCCCACTGTTTGGAATTCACTCCCAAACAATATCCGCAACATTTCCTCTCTCAATCAATTTAAATCCAAGTTAAAGACCCACATCTTCTGTCAGGCGTTTCCCGTTTCTTAATTTTTCGTCGTATTTGTCCTTGTTCATTTTTCCTGTTTTCAAACGCTTCAAGATCCTTTATGATGATTTTTGCACTGTTATAAAAACGCTAAATTATTATTATTAATATTATTACTTGCCTAATAAATTGGCTTGTCACAATCATTTAGGACTCATCTGTAGATCTACGTCGATATGACAATTGGATAAATTCATGTCAAATACTAATTTTGCAATTTTTCCTTTAATCTCTTAGGCTATTACTTACGAAGTAGCATTTGGAGGATTGAACTTTGACACCATTACTGTCGGTGAGTTCCCACCGCTGGCGTGCCTCATAATGCTGATGGTTGACACGGTGTTGTATTTCGTTCTGGCGGTGTATTTTGCCAATGTTATCCCTGGTAAGTGTAGGCGCATAGACATAATAATAGTAATAAATAAGCATTATAGTGAGCCATTTATCTAGAAACAAATTCTAATCCAATGCGCAGTGAGAAAGGAATATGATACAGTTAGTTTATATAAACAGCATTGAATAAGAAAGTTTTAAGTCCCGTTTTGAATTCATGTACAGATTTAGACTGTCTGAGATGTATAGGCAAGGAGTTCCAAAGTTTTGGTGCAATAACAGAGAATGCACGATCACCATAAGAGGTTGATTTTCGTGGTGTAACAAGTAAATGTTTGTCTGATGATTGAAGAGTACGGGAGGGGTTGTATGAAGTCAGGAGTTCACTGATATACTGTGGGGCAACGTTATTAAGTGCTTTCCACGTCAGAA
Source organism: Ophiothrix spiculata (assembly GCA_000969725.1). NCBI lineage: Eukaryota > Metazoa > Echinodermata > Ophiuroidea > Amphilepidida > Ophiotrichidae > Ophiothrix > Ophiothrix spiculata. The sequence goes on along the minus strand of JXSR01S012113.1, from coordinate 166,484 downwards.
GTAGAGGTTTATATTTTATCCTTTCCTTTATGGGCAGTTGGTGTAGATTTTTGTGAATGGGTGTGATATGATCAAATTTACGTGTGTTAGTTAAGACGCGTGCTGCAGAGTTTTGAACCATTTGGAGTTTATGAATTTGATGTTCCATAATCCTGTTGAGAAGTGCATTGCCATTATCCAGGCGAGATGTAATAAATGCATGCAATAGTATTTCTGCTGTATCTTTGGTCAAAAGTTTTCTTATGCTTCTAAGACTTCAAATTTGGAAAAATGATGACTGACAGATTTTCTTAATGTGATTGTCCATTGACATTGTAGAATCAAACTGAATTATTCCATACATTTGTTGAATCAGTGATGTAGCTATACAGTAAGATTGAGGTCTCAGTCCATTGGTTAAACTTTGACACCATAACTAGCGACGATTTCTTTGAAAGAAATAGCTGCATGATTATAAATCTCAATGTTTACTCGCAATAATTTAATTATTTCCTGCGGTGTAGTAAGGAATTTAATTTTTTAGAACGCTGGTGAATTATATATACATATCTACTTATAATATCAGTTTGGCGGAACTCACAATTCGGATACGTATCCGAATAATTCTGATACCCGTATCCGAATTTGGATTAAAAACAGCTGAAACAGGATATCAGCTGAAATGAATATTCAGCTTCGCCGCGCATCATACCGGTATGTATAAAAGTCAATAACATTATCATCATTTGTTGTTTAAATTCTATCAAAGTATTGGCCAAATTATTTTGCCTTCTGTGATAAGAAGCTATCAGGACATGTTTCGAAGCTGTTACGCTGGAATTGCACAGATGAAAAT